>CAUYSK010030854.1:0-15141 GCA_963575035.1 Avahi laniger
TTTTTAGTTATCCAATTAGTTTCTTTCTATTTTTAGTAGAGACGGGGTCTCGCTCTTGCTCAGGCTGGTTTTGAACTCCTGAGCTCAAACAATCTGCCCGCCTCGGCCTCCCAGAGAGCTAGGATTACAGGCGTGAGCCACCGCGCTCAGCCTTGTTCTCAGCATTTTTTTAACACATGATTCTTGGTTGATGAATGTAATATATTTTCTCATCTGTTTTAGGATGCTAATTTTTCAAATATTATCTTCTGTTTCTTGAATTATCTCTTCTCTCTGGGTTCTTTCTTTGTTTTTCATTTCTTTTCTTTTCTTTCTTTTTTGAATAGCCTTTATAGAACTAAAGGTTTTCCACAAATATCTGGTGATTTCACCTTTACTGTGAACGAGTACATGACCATTTGAGTTACCCATGATGGGGCCACTTATCTTTTCAGAGAGGAATCTGTCAATTGTCTGCTGCAAAATTATACACGTGGCTGCCAGCATTTTGGGAGATGATTGCTAGTAGTCTGGTTCACTATGCAGTCTTAAAAAAAATAAAAACAATAAGATATTTTTGCAATTATGTTCCTCTCTCCCAATTTCCTCTGTGTCTGGTGCTCCCAAATATGTGGGGGGTTTTTTTGGCTCAGTTTCTCCATTCAAAAATTTCTAGTTTCTTGCCAGGGTGGAGAGAATCAGTCACCTGCTATTCTGAATAGGGAGACAATAAGAGAATTTAATTGTAACTTATAGAGATTTTAATTATTATTCTGGTTTTTGGCCCCACCTTTCAACTTCATCGTATGTACTAAATGCCCTAGTTTTTATATCCTTCATGTTTCCTCCTGAATGAAATGACTTTTATATTATTGGCATTCCTCTTTGAAGGCGTTTGGCATTGTTCTCTTAGTTTTGCTATCTCCATTTCTTCCCATTTTTCTGAAATTTGTTGACATTTTTCACTTGCTATTATTCAGTCCCCTATTCTCTTTGTCCTTTGTACTTGTATCTTCGCTTCCATTTTAGTGGGATTTTGAGAAGGAGCAGAGAAAAATGCATGTACTTAACTTACTATAGTTAACTAAAAGCCCTATAGGAATTTAAATTGAAAAATCCTAGGAAAGCTTCTTCTAACTTTATTTGTTTTATTTTTTTTCCTATTAGGTATTATGAGAGTAAAGCTAAAGAATATGTACCCTTTAATTTCAGCCTTTTTATAATCTCATGCTTAAGCAACAACATTAGGCATTGTTCGAACAATCAATGATTGTTTATTGAGAGTTACACAGCTCCTTAAGCATATGATCTTGTCATCTTCACCTGGAAACAAGAAGAGCTAGAAGCATTCATATTGAGAAATGGTGGTTTATATTCTACTTCAGGTAGTCACTGCTGGGAGAAATATCTAAGAAAATATCTAGCCCCTAGATTCAGTAAAAAGTAAAGTTCTTCTTTGACTTTCCTCATAGGTTAAAACTTAAAAATATTGGGAAGAGTTACCTAACAGTTATCCTCCTTGATTTAAATATTAAGAAAAGTTTTATAGGAAATAATATATTCAATCTCAATTGTCTAATAATGGAGGTTGGCACTGGCACTGCCAACATTATTATTAAGAGCTCTGGAAATATTTATGGTGCCCATTGTTTTCATAAACTATCGGGTTATAAATATTATGAAGGTGAAAGAAGACATTTAACAACTTCATGCCTCTTGGCAGAAGAAATCGAAATGTTAACATACCAAATCTATCTAACTTGAGAGTTGCAGAAAAGCAAAGAACAAGAAATTATTTTTTATGAGCCTGGTAGCTCAAAGAATATTTCCTTACATAGGGCTGAAAGTAAATTAAATTAACATGTTTTTATGCCAATAATATTTTCTTCATAAGCTGAAATAAAAAGAGCCTGAAGTGAGGGTTTTTATCATTTTTTTCAGTTCAGAGATTCCTTTGAAAAATTTGATGAAAGCTATGGAACTTTTCTCAGAAAAAGTACACATATATGTACATTCAACCAAGATTTTTATTTGACTTCTGGGAATTTGTAATCCCTCTGAAGTGTCAATCCACATTTAAGAATCACTGGCCTAAAGCCTTTTCTTAAACTCCAGTGTTATTCTGCTAATATTATAACCCTAAAGGAAACTTCAGAGGTCAGTATCTGCCCTTAGACTGCCCAAGAGACGATTCTAAGTCATTGGTGTTTCAACAATGACAGCGTATTAGGAGTAGTGGCAGGATCTTTGTGTATCTTACTTTGTTTAATCTCATAAAAATCTGTAAAATAGGTTTTGGATAATGGAAATGTCAAAGTTCTGAGGGGGTAAAAGAATGGTCCAAAGTCCCATAACAAGTAATTGATGGGGCAGGATTCAGATCTATGACTTGACTCAAATTATCTCCTTCTGCTGAATTATCATGCTCAAATTGTTGAGTACATTAGTGAGAAATAATAAAATTTGAGCCTTGGAATCTATTGTATGTATCACCATAGAATGTTTGGATAGTTGGATTTTAATTCAGTCTTGGATGACATGGGCAATCTGATAGAGGAAAACAACTGAATGACAAAACAAAGTCCAGTTTCTCTTTTACTAGTACATTCAAGTTTTCACTTTACTAGAAGAATTTAAAAAATAAAGTAAAATTGGCCAGGAGCGGTGGCTCATGCCTGTAATCCTAGCACTCTGGGAGACCACGCCAGGAGGATCGCTTGAGTTCAGGAGTTTGAGACCAGCCTGAGCAAGGGTGAGACCCTGTCTCTACTAAAAATAGAAAAAATTAGCTGGGCATGGTGGCACATGCCTGTAGTCCCATCTGCTTGGGAGGCTGACGCAGGAGGATCACTTGAACCCAGGAATTTGAGGTTGCTGTGAGCCAGTTGATGCCATGGCACTGTAGCCCAGACAGCAGAGAGAGAATCTGTCTCAAAAAAAAAAAAAAAATGGTAAAATGGGTAAGTTTAATCAAAGGACTATACAAAAGAAACAAATGGGGGTATTTAAATGGAAAAAAATATTTCAGATTAAAATGAGAAATACAGTAGATTTCCTAATGTTTTGCAAGGCCTTCCTTCTGCAAGCCTTTCTTCTGAAACCTAGAGCAGAATAGTCAACAACTTACTAACTAGTTAAAGCAACATGGAAGATTCAATGTTCCCCAAACTGAGGTAATCCACTCCTAACCCTGACTTATTTTTCAATGTTCTTATTATAATGAATGGTGACACCACCAGCTGAGGCACCCGAGTCATCTGCCACTTTCCTCTATTTCTCAGCCCGACACAACATTGTAAAGACCTTTCCGATCTGATCTTCCTGTTTTCAGACTTAATCTTTTCCAGTCTAAATTTCACATACCTGCCGGAGAAGTCTTTGGAAGACAAAAAGCTCCTGATCTAGCTGCAGAACACTTGTCTAGAATTTCTGCATAAGGGAGCTTGAGAAGCACTGGCCTTGTCAAAAGGGACAGGGGGCAGGAGGAGGACCTTGAGAGATGTGTGATCTAAAGCTCTCCAGCCTGTCTTGGTAGTCAGTGCTTCACACAACGATGGCTGATAAGGTGTCTTTCAACAGTGCTAGTTCCTTCTACCTACAAACCAGAGGCCAGCAAGACCATTAGGTGGCCAGAGTTCCCTCCTGTTCCCCACAGGTATGCAAAACTGCCACTTGAATTATTCTTTTGCTTATTTTTTTAAAGTCTATATAGATTGATGAGATTTTTGTGGCTTTTGTTGTTTTTCTTTTTTTCCTTTCTTTTTTCTTCATTTTCTTTTTCTTTTTCTTTCTTTTTTGAGATGGGACTCTCACTGTTTTGCCCAGGCTGATCTCTAACTTCTGAACTCTAGTAATCCTCCTGCTTCAGCCTCCTGAGCAGCGGCGACTGTAGGCACCTAAAACATTGCCCTCTTTTGCCTGCTTTTACAACATTCTAATTAATGAAATAAAATAGATCTCATCAAACAATAACATATAAGAAAACATAACTTTCTATTTGGATAAATTCTGTTTAATTCTAAAAACTTAGAATTTTTTCAATTTTAAAATCCATTGATGAAATGCATTTATCAACTGATTATTCTTAGATGGTTTTACTATTATGAGAAAGTTCCATAAATAAAAATTTAAATGATTATTTGTGAAGTAAGTAGTGACTTAATGTCTCCTTACCATTTTAATAATTTAGATTTTGATTAAATATAGCTCTAATGAAAATGAATATGTAAAAGATGAATTTGCATTGTTTAATTTTTGTGAAATATTACATAATACAGTCAATTTGCCTTTGTAATGAGAATTTAACCATACTCGATAATAAGCTTCCTTTGAATTAACATTTTGTTATATTACAACAATTCTTTAACTCTCAAAATTCACTTGATATATTACTGGGCAGCTGTGTCTCAATATAGGAAAACATTATTTTATCAAATAGTTGTATATATGGGGATTGAAAGTAGATTCTGTACAAATTAATCATTTATTTTATCATGTTCTGATCATAAACCAATAAATACCCATAAAAATGCAGAAAATACTTAAGTAAAAAATGATAAATATTAAGTCCAGTGATGACTGCTATCAAGAATATGATATATATTTTTGAGACTTTCTTTTCTTGACTGATTAGACATGCCTCCTTCCCCTCAATCGTATATGCCACAGACAACAGTGTATTAGTATGTGGAATTTTACAGGTTTTTTCCTAACCCTGCTCTTTCTAGCCATTTGGATATTGCCTTTTGTTTTTCACCCTCTTTAATATTTTGAGGACAGAAATGACATGTGAGTAAATGGACTCTCTTGAGAAAATGAATAAGAATGGAAAAAGAGCTATATTTTTTAGTTGCCGCATGTGCAGGAGAAGAACATTTCAAGAAGAGAGAGCTCAGGGACAAAAAAAAAAAAAGGTGTCAAAAGACCAAGATCTAGAGAAAGGTCTTCAGGTATAGGAAGGAGGCTGCCATGAGTTTCAAGGTGCTAGGAAAGAGAAGAGAGTATAGAGGTTTATTAGGAGTTTCTATAGATCATATATTAGAACAATCTGAAATTTTGAGAAAAGTGGAAGTTAAGATATTTTTATTTATGATGTTGTTTTCTTAAAAGGGATTTTTTGAGATCTAATTTACCAGAATTAGTGAGTTTATAACTGCTTTGTAACTAAATTACCAGAATATACTTAATTCAAAACTCTTATCTATTCTATTGACCTATCTGTCCCTATTTTAGAAAATGAAAATAAAACACCATTTCACTATTTCATTTATTTCCCCTTTATTATACATTAATATTTGGTAGAATGAGTATACTTTCATTACTATTCAAAGCATTCATTCCATATATTTTGGCTGGTGAAGTTTGCAATTATTGCCTTAACATCTCTGCCTCTCCCAAATGATATCTTATATAACATTGAATTAAAAATGTAGTTTAATTTGGAGGAAGCTGAAACTTTCCAGTATTGAAACTTCTCATTCAGATATAATTTAGTTTTATGATTTTCTTCAAACATGATTGTGTTTTTATTACTGGGGTTACTTTTAAATATATTTTTTCCTATTGTATTAATAATTAGAATCTTATTGTCCATTTATGTTTTTAATTGGATGTTGTTGACATAAGTTAACTTTTCTAATTTTGCATATTTATATGTAGTCTGTTAGTTCTAATATTTTTGTTTATTTCCGTGGTTAAAAAAAGCCCAAATTATCATGACTAATGATAATTTTGTCCCCCACTTCTTAATATTTAAATTCCTTTCTTTTCTTATTTTTCAACATTATCTGGAGTTTCTAGAAAAAAATGTTAAATGTAGTGTTTTTCCTAATATTTTCTCAAATCTTTCTGGTAACTATGATGGCCTTATTTCTGGTATAATTTCTATAGTTTTATTTCTTTTCTTATTATAAATGTTTTATATTTTTACTGTCTGCTCTTTCTCCAGGTAAGGATTTCCAAGGCACTCTATTCCTTTAGTATATCTCAGACTATATTTTAATTTTTCTATTTCCATTTAGTATTTTCCTTTTTTTATTGTCTCACTAATATCAATTTAGTAACATTTTTTTCCTGGTACATATTTGTTTTATCAAGAATCTTTACTTGTTTTAAACTTCTAGAACTTGTCAGGAATCTTATCTCTTAACTTTAAAGTGGCCTTACTAAATAATCAGCAACCAGCACAAGGTCTCGCACTATGCAGTCTCCAAGTTATTTGGTCAATTGGCTTATCTAGGCAAGTTATTGCCTAGAATTTTAAGACAGACTGTTACCTTCTATGAAAAGTTCTCCCAGAAAAGATATTATACTTCTTAAATAACTATTTTATTTGAATCTTTCTTATTCTCAAATTTATGATGAGCTGAATTTCCTCAGGCTATAACTCAAACTACTTCCTAGGTACACATAAAGACAAAGAAATTCTCCTCAAGAAGTTAATATGAGAGAATGCAATTTGGCTGGCAATAAACTCATCATAAACTGAATATGTTTATGTAGATCATATGATTGCCACACCCTTTATGATATTTCAGTCTTGGATTGCATTGATTTTACCTTCAGTCATTTCACAAATCTTGATATTACACAAATGTCAAAAACACTTCTTTAAGGAATTTACCTATTAAAAAATGCAATATAACTCTTTACCTAAATTATCATCATTTTTATTTTTATATAGCTTTCACTATTTCTGTGGGTATAATAACTTTCTGATGTAAGATATCATGTCTATCTTGGTTACCACTCCTAGTTTCTGGAATAAGGTAGGAGATAGTTAATAAATATTTGTGAATAAACTATAGTATTAATGTTTAGTTTTTCTCTATGCTAATTTCTCAGCTACATTGGTAAGCATTCCATATTTTATGTCATAGCTACATCAACAAAGTAGTTACTATAATTTGAGTCCTAAAAATGGGGAAACTGAGACTCACTTTAAATAATTTACTTAAAGTGGTTAAAGTTACACAATTTATGTATTTCAGGCAAGATTCACATTGGGGTCTGTCTGACTCAAATATTTAGGACCTTTCAACTCATCACAAAAATGAGTGACAAGCAGTGTCAGGTATTAAAATACACAGAGATCTGAGACACTGTCTTTGCTTGGAGGACCACAGAGCTGAGTGTGGGAAACCACGAGTGCCGTGAGTGCTATGATAGAGGCATATATGAAATACCGTGGGATTCTAGAAAACACAGTGCGTGTTCTGCCCAGAGGGATTGGAGATGATTTCCCAGCAGAGGTGATGCTTAAATTAGATCACAGTGGATAAATGGGACTTGATCTGTCAATGATCAAGTGAATGAGAATGAGATAATGTTCTATGCAACAGTGTGGTGATATGGAAAGGTGTGGCATGTTTGAATCTGGAAACAAAGTTAAGGTGGTGGATGAAGTGACAAGACATAAAAAACAAAACCAGAAAGATAAGTTAGGAAAAAAAATTAAGAAGAGCCTCATATGTCAAACTAATGTATCCTCCCTCCCCTTTCCTACTCCCGTCCTTTGGCAGAAAAATGGATGTTTATAATGCTTAATTTGAAAACTGAAACTGGTGACTTTCCATAATTTTGATTAAAATCAAGGAGCTTATTTGAATAATTAAATCATGATGCTCCAATAATCTCAAGGGTTGTAGTTATATATGAGATAATCAATATCTTTATTCATCTGCTTAGCGGCTTCTAGAAAATTTTGTAGTTTTAACATTTTCGTGCTGATACCATGACATCAGAGCCCGTGGGTGATCCTTATAGGGAGCGTATAGTCAATTATGCTGCTTAAGTGTTTTAGGATCACTTTTAGTGAAAATAATTATGTTGTTTAAGATTATTACCATTATTGTAGAGAAGGTTTCAAAAACTTCTTAAGTTGCTTCTCCTCCTGCCCCATAACAAGATAGCAAGTTTTCATTTAATGAGCAACTTCTTCCTATGGATATTTTTGGTATATATGTTTTTCCTTAGCATAAGAACTCTTTTGTTTTAAGTGTTTACTATTCAAATTATATGTTCATCCCATTTTCTACCAGACATTTCTTTTCTAGAAACAGAATATATGTGTGCATTCAAAAATGGACAATATCATTAGCTTATCATAGTTGTAGATCTATTGGGAGGAATTATACCTATTGACCTGATTAATAGTTTTCATAGTAATAATTTAAAAAGGAATTCTAACCACTGTGGTCATAAATTGATCAGATGCTCTTCTATGATGATTGAACTCAGATGTCTTTAACAGGGCTAAACTTAAAATAGACATTTGAACATAGCTACCCAAATTGTAATCTGTTTTATGACAGGTAATTTTTACTTAGTGATCAAATTTCAATTTAGTTCAGACAATGCTTTAAAATAAATTTACAAATTTTTGACTGGCATAATTAAAAATTTGCCTATTCATTTTGATATTTAAAGTCAGTTACAAGTCATACTATATTATCAATACTTCATCAGGTTGCTGCTCCTGGAAATTAAAAGGAGGAACTGACTGAAATATTTTTGACAATCACATAAAGAAGCATTTATTTGAAGTGTAACATGAACTCATACAAATAAAATGTATATAAACATAAAGCCACATTGAGTCATAAAACAGACAGCAAAGGCCAAAGTAAAAACCAAGAAAACTAATTGGCAGCTTTATACAGTTGGACACAGTAGTGTCTTGTACACAAGAAAGTCTTTTACAAAATAATCATCTTGGATCAATAGAAGACCAGTCTTCAATGTTGTTCTGCAAGAGGGGTTATGTTAGCATCTCCTGTTTTTTCCAATGTCCTCCTTGGCTATGGCTGGTAATTGTTCTGGTGATTGCCACTCCCTTGAGATGCCTCGCCATAAGTGCTCTGTTAGCCACCGTAGTCTGCATATCCCTGTCCATACCCACAGTCCTGTAGTTATACCCAGTGTAATCCTATCTGCCACAGTCACTATAGTTTTGATCATCACCATAGGCACTATTGTAATTTCTGTATCCTTGATCACAATAGTTATTAAATTCTCGGTTCCAGCTTTGGCCCTGACCTTGGCCTCTACCCCTAGTACCACCTCGTCCACTGGCTACAGCACCTCTTCCTCCTTTTTGTTGTTGCTGTTGCTGCCTATATACTTCTTTGGGTTTTGCAATTTTGATTTCACACTTCCCAGACCAATGTTAGAATATCTGCTTTCTAACAATTTTTTCTCTGGCCCTTCATCTGTATATGTGATAAAAAAAAAAAAAGTCCTCTTCTTTCATTTGTTTTTGTATTCATGGAAAGTTCAATATTTTCAATCTCTCCAAAGGCTCCAAGATATTCTTTAGTTTGTTATTCAGAAGGATCTGGGCTCAATCCTCCCACAAAAACCTTTTTAGGGGACTCTTTACTTTTTTAAGCTTTGGCCCTTTTGGGGTCTATCGATTTGCCATCCAGTTTGTGTTCTTTCAGTTCCAAAACCTTATCAACACTAGCAGCATCTTTGAAAAGCACAAATCCAAATCCTCTTGGATCTTCCAGTGATTGGATCTGTTTTAATTGTGCAGTTTACAACCGTCATCCCGCTGTTTCTTGCTCCCGTTGATCTTGGATCCCTCCGCAAATTCCTCTGTGTTGCTGTACTCTCCTTCACGTCCTTCATGGTGTTGGAGTTGTCAGCAAGGGGCGCTGGTGCGCACTTCGGTCACTGCAGCAGCTGCCGCAGAGCGTTGTATGGAGCTGGGTTTAAAATGGCAGCAGAAGAGTGACATATTTTTGTATGAAGTGGATAGTGTGAAAAGGGAAGACAGTACTCATGGTTAACTCATAAGGGCTACTCAGAAGAGCTATAAATTTGTTTTTTTTTTTTTTTTTTTTGAGACAGAGTCTCAACTCTCTTGCCTGGACTAGAGTGCCCTGGCGTCAGCCTAGCTCACAGCAACCTCAAACTCCTGGGCTCAAGCCATCCTCCTGCCTCAGCCTCCCGGGTAGCTGGGACTACAGAAACCCGCCACCTGCCTGGCTAATTTTTTCTATTTTTAGTTATTTGGCTAATTTCTTTCTATTTTTAGTAGAGACAGCCTCTCGCTCTTGCTCAGGCTGGTCTCCAACTCCTGAGCTCAAGAAGTCCTCCCGCCTGAGCCTCCCAGAGTGCTAGGATTACAGGCATGAGCCACTGCGCCTGGCCTATGAATTTGTTTTGAGCTAGGTTTGGGTTTGATTTAAGAAAATTATATGTGGACATTCACTTTAGTGCCCGTGAAATATTAACTAGATTTGTGCTTTAAGACTTACTGTCATTATATTTTTCTTCACATTGACTTTAGGCCATTGTCTTCAAACTGACACATTTTCTAGATATAGATATTGCATTTTAATTAAAAACTAAACCTAAAGAAAGAAGACAAGAGATGATAAATCACTTTAGGGAATAGGAATGTGTATCTTGCATGCTAGGGCCATCTGGCTGTGACATCTGTCACCGCATCGATCACCAGGGTTGATTTGGCTGATCTGGCTGGCTAAGCAGGTGTTCCTTTCCTCCCTCTCGGTTACATGTGAGTCCCTCCGTTCCTCCCTCTCGGTTACATGTGAGTCCCTCCGTTCCTCCCTCTCAGTTACATGTGAGTCCTTCCGGAAGCTGAGGGCTGGGTCAAAGAGGACGACCTTTCCCAACAAAGGGGGACTGTTCTTAGCTCAAGGGTATATGAGTAGCTGTGCTTCCCTGGTAGAACCTCCAAACAAGCTCTCAAGAATGTGTATTTTTTGTGTTGATTTCATTTCACAATCCAAAAAGTGAATATTTTGTGAATATTATGTTAAGATTCAACAAATCAGAAACACTTTTGACTTGGCCCAACTTTTGTTGGCTTGAGATCTTCCCTAGAGTAACAATTGCTCGTGATAATTTCAAAGCTGAGATTGCAATTATAGATCTTCAGGATTTGAACATAGTTTTATTTATTTTTTCTTGCATTTGCTGTGTGCTCAAAATAGCAAATTATACACTCAGATTTTTCCCATATTTTCTATAATAGAGGTAGTCATTATCTATAGAATCAATACGGCAAAAGGAAATGTGTTGTTAAGGCAAGATTTATTTGTGAACAGAAAATTCTAAATCTAATTTCTACATATCAGTGCCTAGTGGCTAATATTTAAAACTGATAGATACCATGTGATTTCCTCAATAGTTAGGTGCATAGTGACTAAGGGCGTGGTTTCTGAAGACAAAATGCCAGGTTAGAATTTCAGGTCTGCTGCTTACTAGCTATGCGATCTTGGACAAGTTACTTAACACCTCTAGGTTAAATTTTATCATCCGTAAAATGGCAATAATGATACCACCTACCTTGTAGAATTGGTTTGAGAATTAAATTAGTCAATGTATGAAAAGTAATTACAACTGTGGTATTTTAAATGTCAGGTATAATAATAATTATTGGCCAGGTGTGATGGCTCACGCCTCTGGGAGGCCAAGATGAGAGCATTGCTTGAGGCCAGGAGTTCAAGACCAGCTTGAGCAAGAGCAACAACCCACCTCTACAAAAAAATAGAAAAATTAGCCATGGCATGCACCTGTAGTCCCAGCTACTTGGGAGGCTAAGGCAGGAGAATCATTTAAACCCAGGATTTTGAGGTTGCAGTGAGCTAAGATAATGCCACTGCACTCTAGCCCAGGCAACAGAGCAAGACTTTGTCTCAAAATATAATAATAATAATGTGTTATAAATACTATTAATATATTATTGTTATTAGTCCAAACTTACTTGCCAAAGAAAGACAATTTGAATTTTCCATTAATTTTAGCTATCTGTTAGATCATATGTTTGATTTGGATTTGGGCTTACATCCTCATTTATTCCAAGCTTTTAGGTTTCTTTGTGTTACTTTTTGCTTTAATTAAATTTTTGAAGTGGTAATATACTTATATAGCCCCAAAGTCAAAGCAATATAAAAATAATTACATGATGAAGTTTCATACCTACACCATCTCAGTCTACTTAATGCTCGTCTAATCACCCCTCTAGAAGGAACTATTTTGTTAATTTCTTGTATATTCTTCCAATTTATTTTTTGAATTTTCAATTTTTAATTATAGGTACCTAATAGTTATATATATTTATAGGGTGCATGGGATATTTTGATACAGGCATATCATGTATATTAATCAAAACAGGATAATTTAGACATCCATAACCTCAAGCATTTATCATTCATTTATGTTAGGAATTTTCCAATTCTACTCTTTGAATGATTTTAAAGTATATCATAAATTATTGTTGACCATAGTCCGTTTGTTGTGCTAGCAAATATTGTTCATTGTATATAAATATCTAACTATATTTTTGTACCCATTAACTCACTTTATCCACCCCCGCTACCCTTCCCAGGGTCATCATCATTCTACTCCATGTCTCTGTGAGATCAATTGTTTTGACATTCAGCTCCCACATATTAATGAGAATATGCAAGATTTGTTTTTCTGTGATAGACTTATTTCACTTAACATAATGTTCTCCAGTTCCATGCATGTTGTTGCAAATGGCAGAATTTTATTCTTTTTTATGCTATATAATATTCCATTGTGTATATATACCACCGTTTCTTTATCCATTCATCCATTGATAGACACTTAAATTGATTCCAAATCTTTTCTATTGTGAATAGTATTGCAATAAACATGGAGGTGCAGATGTCTTTTCGATATATTCATTTCCTTCCTTTTGGGTATATACCTAGCAGTGGGATTGCTGGGTCATACGGTAATTCTATTTTTAGTTGTTTGAGGAACTTCCATACTGTTCTCCATACTGGTTGCACTAGTTTACATTCCCACCAACAGTGTATCAGGTACTCCTTTCTCCTCATCCTCACCGCCATTCATTATTGCCTGTCTTTTTAATAAAAGCCATTTTAACTAGGGTGAGATGCTATCTCGTTGCAGTTTTGATTTGTATTTCTGTGATGACTAATGATGTTGAGTATTTTTTCACATAACTATTGGCCATTTGTATGTCTTCTTTAGACAAATGTCTATTCAGATCTTTTGCCCATTTCTTAATCAGATTATCTGATTTTTTTCCTTAGTTATTTTAGCTCCTTATATATTCTAGTTATTAATACCTTGTCGGTTGAGTAGTTTGCAAATATTTTCTCCTATTCTGTGGGTTGTCTCTTTGTTGATTGTTTTCTTTGCCATGCAGAAGCTTTTTAGCCTGATGTGATCCCATATGTTCATTTTTGCTTTGGTTATCTGTGCTTTGGGGGTATTACTCAAGACGTCCTTGCGCAGACCAATATCCTGAAGCATTTCCTAAATATCTTCTTTTACTATTAATAGTTTCATAGTTTCAGGTGTTAGATTTAAGTCTTTCATCTATTTTGGTTTGATTTTTGTATATGGTAAGAGATAAGGATCTAGTTTTACCCTTCTACATATGGATATCTGGTTTTCCAAGCACTATTTATTGAAGAGACTGTTCTTACCCCACTGTATGTTCTTAGCACCTTTTGTCGAAGATAAGTTTACTATAGATCTGTGGATTTATTGCTGGGTTCGCTATTCTGTTCCATTCGTCTATGTTTTAGTTGTCTGTTTTTATGCCAGTACCATGCTGTTTTGATTACACTAGCTCTGTAGTATAATTTAAAATCAGGTAATGTGATTCCTCCAGTTTTGTTCTTTTTGCACAGGATGGCTTTTGGCTATTCAGGATCTTTGTGGTTTCATACAAATTTTAGGATAATTTTTCTATTTCTGTGAAGAATGTCATTGGTATTGATGAGGAATACATTGAATCTATAGATTGCTTTGGATAGCAGGTACATTTTAATAATATTGATTTTTCCAATCCATAAGCATGGAATATCTTTCCATTTTTTTGATGTCCTCTTTGATTTCCTTCATCAGTGTTTTATAGTTGTCATTGTAGAGATCTTTCACTTCTTTGGTTAAGTTTTTTCCTAGATGTTTTATTTTATTTGTAGCGATTGTAAATGGCTACAAATGGGGTTACCATCTTGGTTTCTTTTTCAGATTGCTTGTTGTTGACATATAGGAATGCTACTGAAATTTTATGTTTGTTTTGTATCCTGCAATTCTACTGAATTTGTTTATTGGTTCTAATAGTTTTTTTTTTTTTTTTTGGTGTGTGGAGTCTTTAGATTTCTCTAGATATAAGATTATATCATCTACAAACAAGAATAATGTGACTTCCTCCTTATCAATTTGGATGCCTTTTATTCCTTTCTCTTGACTGATTGCTACAGCTAGAACTTCCAGTGCTATGTTGAATAACAGTGGTGAAAGTGGGCATCCTTGTATTTTTCCAGATCTTAGAGGAAAGGCTTTCAGTTTTTCCCCATTCAGTATGATACTAGCTGTGGGTCTGTCATATATAGCTTTTATTGTGTTGAGATATATTCTTTCTATATCCAGTTTTCTGGGAATTTTTATCATGAAGGGATGTTAACTTTTATCGGATGATTTTTCAGCATTGATTGAAATGATCATATGATTTTTGTCCTTTGTTCTATTGATACGATGTATCACGTCAATTTATTTGCATATGTTGAGCCATCCTTGCATCCCTAGGATGAATCCCACTGGATCATGATGAATAATCTTTTTAATGTGTTATTGAATTCAGTTTGCTAGTGTTTTGTTCAGGATTTTTGCCTCTATGTTCAGCAGAGACATTGGTTTATAGTTTTCTTTTTTGTTGTGTCTTTGATTTTGTTATCAGGGTGATATAGGCCTCATAGAATGAATTTGAGAATATTCCTACCACTCTTTTTTGTTTGAATAGTTTAAGTAGAATTGATATTAGTTTTTTAAATGCTTGGTAGAATTCAGCAGGGAAGTCATTGAGTCCCAAACTTTGCTTTGATGGGAGAATGTTTATTACTGCTTCTATCTTGTTACTATTTATTGGTTTATTCAGGTTTTGTATTTCTTCCTGGTTAAATCTCGGTAGTTTGTACATGTCTAGGAATTTATCCATTTCTTCTAGGTTTTCCAATTTATTGACATATACTTGCTCATAGTAGTCTCTAATGATCCTTTGAATTTCTGTAGTATCAGATGTAATGTTTTCTTTTTCATCTAATTTTATTCATTTGGTTCTTCTCCCTTTTTTCTTAGACATTTTGGCTAAAGTTTCATAAATTCTGTTTGTCTTTTCAAAAAAAA
>CAUYSK010030857.1:0-93828 GCA_963575035.1 Avahi laniger
TACATATACCACATTTTATTAATCCATTCATGTATTTATGGACACTTAGGTTGATTCCGCATCTTTGCAATTGTGAATTGTGCTGCCCTAAACATTCGCATACTAGTGCTTTTTTTAATAGAATGTCTTTTTTTCCTTTGGGTATATGCCCATATACTAGGCTTTTCTTAAAGGACATTTGTGGTTAGGGAGAGTTACTACATATGGATTCTTCCCCTGGGTCAACACCAGGTCCACTTGTGCAAACCTGTCTTCTGAGTGCTGGTCGATTACAATGCTGATAGAACCATGTGTTGAACGCCCAGCCCTGAGCTCCACACGCTGTGCTAAGCCGGGCACTGTCCGTGCAATATTTGTCATTGAAGGACTCTCTAAAGCAAATGTGATCATCTCCATGATACCAATAAAGAAACTGAGGCCCATCCATGTTAACTGACCTGCCTTAAAGTTACATCGCCGGAGATGAGTTCATTTCTCTTAGCTTTGTGGAGGTAGCTTAGGAAGTCTAAATTCTTAGCACAAAAACATAACAACTCCTCCTCCCAAGAACATTCTTTGATTGTCACACTCATTCCACTGAGCTTGATAGTTGACATCAACTTCTTGACTGGCCGTCTGTGGTCTGATGCCTGTTAACCAGACACTGGAATTTGGTGTCTCTGAACAGCCTGTTCAGCTGAGTTAGGGGCATGTGAGCCCACTAAATCAGAAACGCTGTTATGACGCAGTTGTTACTTGTTAGACTCTTATCCTGGTCTAAGCCCTCCCTTTAAGACTAAGTCTCACCCTAACTTGAAACAATCCACCTTGCAGAATATTTTGCCCTCTGCTGCCATGTCATCTCTGTATTCTTGGGTGTTATAAGTGATCTAACCTCTCTGTGATCATCCACAGTCAAGGCCTGGAGCTGACAGCTCCTAGGAAAGTTCTGGCAAAGGCAGAGCTGAGGCGTAAGACTCTCGCCGCCACCGTACACCTCCTCCTAGGGAAGGAGGAAGACTCAGAGAGGAAGAATAGCTGACGGCTGGGCTGGAGGTCGGTGCTGGGCTCAGTTGACCTGCAGGCTTCATGCCCTCCATGGCTCATGAACAGGGGCTGTGCTTTGCTGCCCTGCCAGAGAATGTCAACAGTGCTGCAGCCGCCCAGTGTGTGGGACCCTCGGGGAGAAGGTGGTAAGGCGTCAGCATGGCCAGGATAGAAAAAGAGAACAAATGAGGCACTGAAAGTTCTTTGTGTTATTAATTTAAAGCAAATGATGCATGCTGGCTGTTGGGTTCAAAAACAGATGTCCACAGAAGTGTGAGGTCATTCAAGAGCATGGAATTATAAATGAAGAATACAGATATGCGTTGCTGTGATCTCTTAGTTATAGCCTTTATTATTCTCCCTTCTGTGTCCTGCTCTAGGTCATAGGGACGACAGGATATGAGAACTTTGTGCTACAGAATTGTTTATCCCTGATGCATCTCTAAATCTTTCTCTACTCCACCCGACACTCGTACTCACAGACGTGGATAAGCCCGCTATGGTGGTCTAACCAATGGGATTAGGTAAATCCCTTGCCCCTGTGATCCCATACTTCCTATGTACTGGGTGACAGCATCACCGGTTATATTTATGAAGTTTCAATTTCAGGCAATGCTCTAGTTGTGAAAATAACCATTTAAAGTTTCTCCACACATATGTGCAGACCACATTCTCAACACTCAAGTATATGTTGCATTTGCATCTTTTCTCAGCAAAAACCCAAACATTCATCTCCGTAAAATGATGACCACATGCTGAATTTAATTCCAAAGCTCCAGAGACCCACAGCCTATCCAGCTATACGGCAACCCAACAAGCTACACCTGTGCACACCTATCGACATGCGCGCTGTGACGTCCGCCATCCGCCTCTGTCCAGCAAATCATTGCACCTAAACGCCCTCAGTTCCCCCTCTTGCCTGTGCAGACTGTCAACTCGCCAGCCTCCTCTGATCTCTGCCCTCCTTTTCCACCAAATTAAATTTCAACTTTTTGTAAACCTCTGTGAAAATGACAAGCCGGTGGCAGAGCTGTCTTTTAATACACGAAAGCATAAATAATGCCATCCATCAGGACTGTCACTCAAAAAGATAGATTGCTAGTTGTCCAGACCCCTGAATGACACCAAAGCCAAAGTTAGAAAGTGTCTCTTTTCTTTTCTTTAGTCTCTCTCTCTTTCTCTCTCCCTCTCTCCCTCTCTCACATGCTCACTCACTCTCTCTCTTTTTTATTTGCTGGACTGCTTGATTCTGATTAATGGCCCTGTCAGGGTGGGATTCCACTTGCTCGGATAATGAGTCAAGAATGTATTCCCTGTCACAGGCACAGCAGATGTCAGGGGCAGAAGGGCTCAGGGATGCCAGAAACAATATACAGTTTCTTCCTAGTCCCCTGACAGGCCAATATGCTGCACAAGGTCTAATTTATGTAGACAAAATGCAGGCGGGGCTGCAGCAACCAGAAAACTGCCCCAGAAAGCCCCAGCTACAATGCAGCCTGAGAGCGGGGTCTGCTGTCTGGGGCACCGGCAGTCGGCTGGTAATGAACCTCAGCAGCCGACTCAATAGTGCTGCTCCAAAGGCCTGGACACACCGAGAGGCCCAGGACCTCTTTGACTTCATTAAACCGTACTTTATATCATTATGGGAAGAAATCAAACAGGGCAGAGGGCTTCTGTTTCCTTTAATGGCTTGATTAGGTTATTCACTGCTGGGCTTGGCCATTATCATACTTGGAGCTGCAAAAGGCTGCGGAGAATTGTCAGCCTACGTGCTTGCTCCAGCCAGACACCCTCTTTGCTTTGACGGGATTCAGAAGTTTGTGCACGGACAGGGACTCTCAGGGCTTCCCATCATCCCACTGGTGCCCCAGCAAGCAGAGCTGCGCCTTGGCCAAAACCTAGACATTCGGTCTCAGCCCAAAGGTAGACTTGCTTGCATGCGATCCACCTGTCCACATAGATTTTGCACATGTGCACGTATCTCTTTTATAAGAAACATCTCTTCGGCTGTTTTGGGAGTTGTGACATTAAAGCAGTATATATTTCTCTTAGAAATTAAAATATGACCACGTTACCTTGACAAACAACTCAAGCAGTTAAATGTGCAAGACACACTGGAATCACATAAATCAAGATTAGGCATGAGGGGATGTCACATCACCCAGACTGGGAAGATAAAACTCTTGTGTTTACCAACCTCCCTTTTAATCTTAACCATGTCACAAGAATCTTCCACTAAAAAAAATAAAATAAAAACACCTGCAAAGAGATGCTAAAACTCTAAATATTAAGGCTCTTGGCTTGGCTTCTAGACTTTATTTTTGTGGACACGGTGGGCTATTACGACAGGGTCTCTGGCCTCAAGTCTTTAGTTGTGGGCCCCATTGAGAGGCGGCAGGCAGCATGACTGAGCTTCAAAGCTCAGTCAAAATGCTGTAAGCTCAACTGACCGTTCTTTCTCCTTTATAGTTCTTTTCCTATTTTATTAACATGCCTTTTTCCTTTGCAAAGATTTTTTTGTTTAATTTAAAAAGGATGTTGCCTTATGGAACCAACATGATTGGTGGAAAGAGTGTGGGTTCTAGAGGTGGGCAGGTGGGTGCCTGAGTGAGGCTGTGCCTGGCACGAGGTCCAAGGCTTTGGGCAAGTCGCTCACCCTCTCTGAGTCTCCTTCCTTCTAACCACGAAATGTGGCTAATTCGATCTCCCTGGCGCCATTTGCAATCACGCATACACAGTGCAGAGTGTGTGTCAGACCTCGTATGAGCATTTTCTGAAAAGCAGGTGGCAGATAAATGATAACAATTATTGTTATATATCTTGTCTGTCTACCTCACATTGCACCATGCAAAACTGGTACAATGCCCTTGTGATTACATAGAAAAGGAAATTAAGATGGGGCTGCTCTAGCCGTCGCCCACATCACCTGAGTTCGGCTACACCAATCTTGAATGTACGTGCACCAATCTCATCCTTACTTGAACCCTTCACAGGCCGTCCCAGTTCCAAGCATATTTCACCACTTCTGCCTCTTCACCTGCAAATTTAACCCTGTCCTTTCCAAATCCCGAGTGCTAGCTGAGTCTCTCTTAATTCCACCCTACACATTTTACCACCATGTGGCCACTTGAGATTTTCATAAGTGGTAGCAAAAGGAAAAGAAAGCAAGGCAGCCTCTGCGGCAGTTTGCCTCCATGCAGATAAAAAGATGTACCATTTAATGACAAAAAGAAATTAAGTTGCAGAAGATTATGTATAACAAAATCCAATTCATATTAAATATGTGGGTTTATTCAAATTTATTTATTTAATTTTTAGAAGGATCCGTAAGAGATTTAACAGTAGTTACCTCTGGGTAGTTACCTCTGGGAAGTTGATTTTTTTTTGTCATGACTATATCTTACTTTTATATTAAAAACCAGTTTTAAAATTCAGAAAAGAAAAAGAAATGGGAAGGCCAAATTAAGCAAACCTACTTGCTGAACTCCCCCTGAGTTAAAACATTGACCTCTCTCTAACGGTCCAGAATTTACTAGAGAATCGTGAGGCCAAAGCAAATATCACGAGATAAATAAGCCCCACGTGATGAAAATTCAACGGGCAAAACCCTAACGTCAGGCAGAGCTCCCAAAAAGAAACTTTCTGCAAAGAACTTGGCTCTGATTTGTCATAAAAGGAAGATCAGGTGCCAAGAAATAGAGTTGACAATAGACAAAGGCGGTCAAAAGCTACGGAGAGGTCACAAATACAGGGGTGTGTGGGATGTTTTGCAATTATAGAGGATTTTCATGTTACAAATGATTCTTTTGATGGTAAGCTCCTGAAATGTGTTTATACATTTATGTACAACACCAAGGGGCTGGAGCAGGCAGGCAGATTAACATGTGCAAGATTTAGGGGCCATATTACCACACGGTGACCAATCAGCTAGGTAGGTTGGTGGAGAGTGCCCGCCTCCTCCAAAAAAATAAGCCAAGAGAAGCAATTTATAGGCAGCTTGTGGGAAACAACTTATTGTGTAAAATGAGCTGCCTTTGCACCAGCTTGACCTTCCAGCACACCTATTTTGATTTCTCAGAGTGGAGGTCATTCATCACAGACTACAAAATCCCAGAGCAGAGACACGAAGCAAGGTCACCGGAAAGATGCCAAGGTGAGCGCATTGGAACAAAAACGGAGAAGAACAGCAGAATGGAAAATTAATTTTAAATCCCAGCTACTGAACCGTTTGCAAAGGCCTGCCCATTCCAGGGTGTGGGAAGTGTGATGTGGAAACCGCCCTGTCTAGAGTAGGTTAAATGCTCCGGCCTTGCTAAAGTATGCTGGGACCACATCGTCATTGAAAACAGTGACTTCACAGGCTGAAAAGGGTTAAGAATTGCAGAGATGAAGGGCATTTCTGTTATTAAACCATTTTCCTACAGGCAGTCCCTGAAATGTCCCTGCGCTGTTTTAATGAGGGGAAGAGCTGGAGCCGGGAGCTCGTTCATCTCTGGCCTCACACATATATGGGGTCTCCTGTCTTTCTTCCTCTTCGACACTCAAGTTTTCCCACTTACCTGAAGTCCTCAGATTTTCCCTTTCATCTTAGTAAATCCCCCATCCTGCCTCCTGGGCCAGCTCGTATCCAACGTGCACTGCCGTTCTTAGTGTAAGATGCCTTGGATCCTTTTGGGAAGAAGCAGGCTGCTGCACGTGAAATAAAAAGCCACTCTGGGAACCTCCCCTTGCTGCCCCCCATCCCCACCCCAGGATGCTCTCTCTAGCGACATGCAGCGGAGGGGAGGGGGCCAAAGGGACTGTTCTTGTCCTTACTCTGGTCAGGGTGGCACAGGTCACCCCTATCAGGTGCCCTGGTCCTGGTATGACTGCTGTCCCTGATGACGCTGGTATTCGGCAGGGGGCATGGCAGTCATTAACCCAAACCCAGAAGGTACTATCATGACTATCTCCCAAAACCCTGATGACAGGTTAAGCAGGTCTTCATCCAGGAGGTTCCGGGTCACCCCAGCTCACTTGCAGTCACCTAGGAGAAGTCTCTCTAGTTAAGTCCTTTCCTCCCAACTCCTGGTTACTATCTTGCTGTAGCTGTCTTTTTCCTTCATTAAGCTTATCTTAAAGTCTCAGAAGCAGAACTTAAGGCAAGGGCTTGGGGGTAGAAGGATTTTTTGGCAGATGATCCCAGGAAACAGAAGTGACAGGGCTGGGGGAGGAGAAGCCAGTGTACACATGTATTAATATTATCGCAGATTCTGCTTTGGGCGAAGGGGGCTTGGCTCTGCTCAGACTCCTGAGAGGATGAGAAGCACTCAAAACCGAGCCAGCACTGTCCACCTAGAAGAATGGGAGACTGGAGTGTTATCCACCAGCCTCCAGTCCCCATTAGCTGGGGGTTTCTCCAGGAAGCATGAATTGGCCCTCACTGCTGGCCAAGGGCTGCCTGAGACAGAAGGCAGGGGACACAGGGCAAAGGCTGGACATGGGACACCAGGGCTCCAAGCGTGTCTGTGTGCACGTGGGATTGTTCACCACAGGTCAGACTGAAATCAGAGGTGGGCCAAAAGGAGGTGACAAGGGTACCAGAGGTGTCACTACAGCACTTGTTATGAAATTCCTTATTCGTAAGATGTTTTCCTATTTAACGTGGCACTCACCCCACTTGAGATCAGAGACTCCTCCACGCAAGAAGAGACCATTGGCATGACCTCCCAGGGCCCACAAGAAATCTTTGTAAGAATTAGAAAACAACACTCTTCCCACCCCTACGCAGGTGGTCACAGCCTCTCAGGTACACGCGTGGCAAGCAGAGCTCCTGTTAGATGTATTAACAGTTCCCCACTCAGTACTCAGCGGGGAGCTCCTCTGCAAGGCAAAACCTGCACGTCCATAGAGGGCGCCCTGGACATTTCTTCTGTCTTGTTCATTGGTGTATCCCCTTTATTCAGAATGGTAACTGCCCCGTAGTCCATGCTCAATAAAGTTTGTTAGATGAAAGAGTTCAAGTCACCTTGGTCAATCCCTTTGCAAATTTTAAGCCTTATAAAGTTTTGCATCCTTTCAACCCCAGAAGTACTTTCCTCCTCTGGATTCTAGTATCCACGTGGAAAGGAGCCGTGCTGTCTGACCTCAGTGTCTGCTGCCCCCACCAGGACCCAGAAGAAGGACGGAATCTGCTCACGAATGGCCTGGAAGCCCATAGTCCTCCATTTCAGGGTGCGGTTAGGATTCTTTGCCTCATTATCTGAATATAAACACATTTCCAAAATCCCCAGTCACACACACACACTTCCACCCTCACTCACTTCTAGTTCTATTTTACAAAATGTCTGCCCCTCCACATTTACCTAACTTTGATCATGTGTCTTGCAAAATCACGGTCCTGGTTTTACAACATAGGTAGCAGTTAGCCCATCCTGCTTTGCGTTGCTTTATAACACTAACTCATATTAACTACAAGAAAGGGTATACTCCCAGCTCGCCTACTTTCAAATGTTTTTTCATACTTTTTCTGTTTCCCCAACCATAAGACAGGGCTGGGAATAGAATAGAGATGGTTTTTTGGTAAAGGTAAAGTTGTATTTCCTCCTCCACGCACAGAAACAGGCAAAAGGCCCCTATACTCTCTATTCTCATTTATGCATTGTTCTTGAGCGTTTTTAAAGCTAAAAGGTAGACAGGAGGAACAGATGCTGTCCTGGTATCTGGGAGTCAGGAGAAACAGTTGCATGAACAGGGCTCCCAGACACACAGATGTCTCTCTGCACATATTCGTACACATAACCTCATGTACACATGGGAGAAACCCAGGAAACGGGTAACCCAAAGAAGTGGCTTAGAATTTCAGCTTGAGTCTCATCTTCAGCTAAAACAAAAGAAGGACACACAGGCGACAAGATTTGGGGAGATGACCAGGAAAATCAAGGTAAGCAATGATAAGGTTCCTTGTACAAATTCCCGTCAGTGCTTTCTCTATTGATAAGTTTTTGGTAATTTAGAGTCATCCTTTCTTCTTAGTACAGAGAGGCAGACACTTTTATTAATACAAATGCAGATTTCTTTTAAAAATGTAAATTTCTCTTACAAAAAGGTAGCAAGTGATTTCAGAGCTTCTCCTTTGTTTTTTCCGCAAAATAATCAGCTCAAAGTAATCTTTATGCCAAAGAGGCATATTTGGGGTGGCATATTCTGGCATCCTATAGCCATATTTTGGGATGGGATATTCTGGTATTCTACAGGAATGTTATGGTTGAATTCTGCCCCCAACAGCATATGTTAAAGTCTTAACTCCCAGTACCTCAAAATATGACCTTATTTAGGAATAGGGTTGTTGCGGATGTAAGTAGTGTTAAAAGAAAAACTTTAGACAAATTAAATTTTACAGGGCTTCACTGAGCAAAGAATGATAGGTGACATGAATTAGGCAGCCCCCCAAACCACAGTAAGTTCAGAGAGACTCCCAGCATGCACAGCTGAATAGTGAGAAAATGTACAGACAGAAAAAGGAAAGTGAGCACAGAAAACGGAAGTGAGGTGCAGAAACAGCTGGATTGGTTATAGCTGGACGTTTGTTTTGAACAAGGTTTGAACAGTTGGCCACCGGTAAATGGCTGAAGTGTGGCTTCTGTGATTGTCTGGAGCTCGGCTACTTGTTACAAGAGTAGGTTACAGTCTGTTTATACATCCGGTTAGGTCACAGTTCACTGTGTACAGAGAAACCTTTAGGCTGAACTTAAAATATGTGAGGAGGCAGCTTTAGGCTGCACTTAATTTAACAATTCCTTCATTTTTCATCAAACTCTCAATTTTGAGAGGCATTGATGCCAAACTGCCACCATCACCAGTGTACTGATTTGGTCTTAAATCTCACTGGGAAATAGAACAGTGAGTTTTGTAAGACAGGAATGAGGACTTCAGGCTCCTTTTCAGTAAGGCTTAGAGCAGAAGGGGACTTCCTTATGTTGGAATCTCCTGTTTTGGGGGGAGGGAAATAAACTGCTCTGTTTTGATATCTAACTGCTTCCTTAAAGTTGCAATTTGATTATGTCTCAATTAGCGTGAGTGACTCCATTTTGGTTTGATCTGGTCTAGTCTACTAGGGCCTGGTGTACAAGCCCAGTCCAAAACAATGGCCTTCCATCATTTTTTTCACAATTCCCCATTTTGGGTCAGGTTCTCACGTAGGTGAGAGTGAGAACAAAACTTAGGGCTTTGGCGCTAGTCTAATTTACCATCACTTTGGGTTTCTGGTCTCAGCACATCATTTGTTGGTTATGGTATTCTCTGGATCATACATTTCTTTGAATTTTTGTCTTTCCAGTTAAAGAGAGACCATTTGACATTCTATTATGGATGACTGCATGCAAACATTTCAAACTTTTGAGAAAATATACAGTATCAGAGAGATTTCTATTACAACTACCAGGAAGACGGTGCCACGAGTTTGGAGTATGCTCATTAGCCAGGGTCCTCGTAAACCAAGCTGGTTAAAATAAAATAGATCAAAGAATGAGCTAGATAAAGACTACTTTTTTCAACCAAGCAGACTAGTCATTAATCCCCTACAAACAGAATCTCTATAATACCCAATGTGTTCACCCGTGTGCAACAAGAGTATCAGAAATGCACAGATTTTTCTCTGTTCAGCCTGTAAGTGATCTAGAGAAATTCTATTATCCAGTACAACTTTACCAAGAGGATTTAAAGAAGTCTATTGTGCAACCACAGCCTTTGCAGTGTAATCTGTTACACGGTCTATTATAAAGGTTGCACTTCTAATGACTGCCTCATTTACTCCAAGCCATGGAAAAAACAACCTAACAAACAGTGCCCACCCAGAAGGATGAACCCCTCCCAGCAATGAATGTTCTCTTCAACCTACAGTGTACGTTAAAAGAAGTGGACCACTTTTCTGTTTTTGACTGATTATGGAACAACAAAGTTACCATTTAATTCCTCTCCCACATTGGCCCTTCATTTTTTATCTATCAAGGCATAAGGGTGTTCACGTGTAAGGTTGGCTATGAAATTTTCCACAAATAAAAGGATGCATTAAAATAAAAACCTTTTCCAGTGTCATTGTTAATAGAGGCATAAGCAAGGGGAAAACACGAGAGGTAAGAGTCTCATGCAAGCAGAGAAGTCTTGATCTATGCTCTTAGGAAAGAGGACATCCTTGATGTCCACATCAAGAATGCTGTCTGCTTCTGGGGAGAAACTTCTCTGGTTAGTTTTATCCCTTAGGTTCTATCCAATGGGTGTACAGTTCCAGGAATCTCAAGGGGCCCTTCTGAGTTATGAGATTACAGATCCATTGTTTGAGGTCCCAAAGTTTGCTGCAGTGCTGGTGGCAAGGGAAATCTTTGTATGATGGTATTTCCAGAAGATGCAATCTCTGGGTTTTAGAGTGCAAAGGGTTTGATTGCCCTGTTGGTGGATCACGAAGAGCTTCCTTTACCTTGGGAAAATGCACTTTGGTATAATACATCAAAGCCTTGCAGCATTTAGCCTTATGAGAGTTCAGGAGCAGAAGATGCATGAGGTTCTGCCATTAGGAGCACAGGCTTTCCAGTGCCTATTTTTTGTTTTCCACTGGAAGTGGGTCTGATTAACATCGATCTGCAATACCTTTGATCAGTCCAGTCAATTCAGTGATTTGCCTAATGCTATTGTACCTGTGATACTTTATTTAACTGTTTTACAACTTGTTTGGTGAAACAAGTATCTCTATAACTGGAGATTACTCCAGAAATGCCCCATGAGAGAAACACATTTCCTAATAACCTTTTAGCTACTGAGAGAGCATCGGCCCTCTTACATGGGAGAGCTTCTATGCTACCAGAAAACATGCTCTGAAAATGACAGTTGAATGAAATCCCCCATAAATGTTTAAATGGCCCATCACGAAGTTGTGGTTATCTTCCCAGGATTGTGGGTTTGACAAACCAAACATCGGTCATAAATTCCTTTAACAATTTAGAACAGTCACCGCATATGGATCAATTTATCTCTTTTGTGATGAGTCATGGAGTTCAGATTTTTTAACAATGGAAGCTTTAAGGAATCCAGAAGGACAAGGCAGCTGTCCAGGCTCTCCATGAGTTCATGCTTAATATTAGGTTTATATCCTCTTAAATACCAATTTTGTTTTCCCAATTTAGGTGCATAGCACTGTTTATTAGATGGGTTATCACGGGAACTTGACTTGGACCATGGAATTCATTCAACTTGCATATCTGAACAATTTCAGTAATAGCTGACTTAGCATGAAAATCTGGCAAAGTATTTTCTTGGTATTCAAATAATTTTTTTTCCAGTTTGGGTTAACAGTTTTATAAACCAGTCAGTCTCTTTATTAAGAGTTCTGGGAATTCTTACCAAGTTCAAATGATATGATTTGAAAATCATGTCATTTCTAAAGTTATCAGATATGATTTCTAAAGTTATCAGATACGATATGATTTCTAAAGTTATCAGAAACCTATATTCAAGAGTGCTTGCCAGGGTCCTTTTCATCTTTTCCGTGAAACTCCTTGAAGACACAACACTCTGGGATTTTAATTGCTTGTAAAGAGCTTTTAGAAAATGTATCAGAATTCAGTCATTAACTGTGGAAATTACTTAAAATGGTTATAGTTAAAGACATAATTGACAAGGAATTTGTTTCTTTCTGTGGTCTACAATAGTTTAAAATAATAACCATAATTATGACTGATAACATAGTAAGACATCAGAATTTTAGGAATCTCATACAATTTTGGGACACATTAATATATTAATAATATGTCCATACAAACACAATTTGAGGAATAAACATCATTTTTGTATTTGACAATGCTTCCCATGTAATTTAACATATCACATAAGCCCGTTTATTATCTCTCTTGTAGAGGTCTCTTGTAGGACCTCTGCAGAGGTCCTCTGTAACACCCTAACGCCAGTTTGAAGCAAAAAAGACTTAATTTTGAATTTGAAATTTAATTTTGGAAGCTTCTCAAATATACCCAAGGTTTAAAATAATCGAAATAGGATCACAAAAAAAAAATAGGATCACATCACATCATAAAATAATAGTCATTCATGTAGCCAAAGTATCATTAAAAGATTTTAAAAAGCAAAAACCTCTATTCTTTGATAGAGACTCAGTTTTGAAAACGATCAAAAGACTTAATAAAGACAGAATGAGACAGAACCTGTCTCTCTTCTTCCCTCTTTTTTTTATTTTGCCATTTACTCAAAAAGTGAATAACAATATTTCACTGTCTCTTATTAACATTACATGAAATTCTTGTTCAAAAGAGAAAAACAAATTTTATTTTTGTATTAGCGTATTATCAATACTAAAGCAAATTTTAATAAAATCTCATAAACAAATCTAACCAATCACAGTCATCTTTTGACCACACAAGATTTCCATAAACCTTTTATAATATCTTACAGTTTTTTTCTATTCTCTTTCTCTTTCCAACTTTATATATTCATTTAGTTTTACCTGTACCTATTTTATTTCTTCTATTTGGAACAACTTTTAAGGAACTTTTAAACTAGACAAAATTATTCTTTTCTCAACACATATTTTTTTGCCTTACAACTTTCCTCACCAAAAATATATCTTGCTTTTTTTTATACTCTCTATATACAGGACTGATTCTCTTATGGCTAGTAGTTTTAATTACATATATTAACTATATTTTTAACTCTTAGCAATCCTAATTTCTAGTGAATGCCTAGGAGGTAAGTAATTTTGAACTGTTTTATATAGTATTTATAGATGAAAACCATTTTATAATTTTTCAGAAAGATAAATTTCCCCAAAGTTTTATTAACAGATGTAAATATTTTTAGCTTTTCTATATCATATAAAAATAAGATGTCAAATATATAAACTTAAACTTATATTTAATAATTAATGTTTTAGTATTTTAACTTACTTAGAAATGACTCATTTTGTGATTACCTATTATTTAATTTAATATAATATATTATATAATTTAATATAATTGAAGATTTTAAATTTCTGAAGAGAATTTTGAAACTGTGACACAGGTACCCTCCCTAATGTCTTCTCCAATTTTCTTGGTCTCAGGTAGCCACCTGGCAACCAGGACAGGTATGAAGGGCAGAGCCTGTCTGGGTCCTGAATTTATATACTAGGTGTAGAGGTCAGGTTAGAAGACAGAGTTGTGAAGATGATGCCTGGAGGATCCAACTCCTCCCTGCATGGCCGGGGGTAAAGGTGGGCCAGGGAGGATGGGCCATATTGGGCATGGCTCTTCCTTAGAGCTGGTGGTACAGGCACTGAGAACATGTCCCCAGGCCTCACCATGGCCAATTATTCAGAATCCAGATGCTCAAAACCAAAAACATAAGCTCATAGACTAATCAAGCAAGTATCAAAAATATTACCAAAGTAACAGTTTTATGACCTTAAAACAGGTATCAGAGACAGCATAACCCTGTCTGACAAGTAGACCCAGGCAAAATGTCTAAATTATATTTAACTGACAATTCTGAAGCCATTTCTATTTTATTTTATCAACAATTTTAAAGCAGCTATATTTGACAAATGTTATAATGTACACATAACACATATAGACATACAGACACAGACAGAAGAAGGTCTTATAGCTTTCAGAAAGAATTCTCATTCAACAGCTTTCAGTTTTTCTTTTCCCCCTTCAAAATGTTAATCTTCCAATTACCTGTTTCATTATCCTAAGCAACTGTTAGCTAGGTAATCCTAAATTAGCATTTATAAAGGGTGGAAAATTTATATCTCAAAAGCACACAGCTGAGACTTTAGATCTAAATATTATACCATCATTTGTCCAAACAAAGGAAGAAGGGTATAAAGGCACATTTAAGGCAAGATAGCAAGGAAAACACCTTAAACACAGGTAAGACCTGCTGTGTAAATTGAAACCAATGGTAAGAGTTTCTAGTGACACAATCCTCCTTCTCTGCTAGGTGCACAGAGGCAGACACCCTGACAAATGGAGCTTTCCTTTACAGGCGGATAGCTCTGAAAAAGGAGCCTACTTTACCTGAGGGTCTACCTTTCATTGGTATTTTACCCAACATTTTAGCCTTTAGGGCAGGATAGTAACTAAACCAAAAGATTAGCAGATTTAATTTTCCTTATCAATTAGTTGCTTAAGCTTTTTATTAGCTTTCTATAAAATCTTTTTAAAAGGCATACAAGCGTTGAAATCTTTTTAGAAGCTTGTGCACTTTAGTAGGAATCCCTGGATGAGACTAATTTGGGAACCCTCATTTTTTAGATGCACATCTTAATGTTACTTATTTGGAATTGTTCCACTATAATTTTAAATTATCTTTAGTAAGATGTCACCATTTCTGCAAGTGTTTGTTGTTTCCAGGACCTAATCCTCATGCATGGACAGGTAGGTATAACCAGAAGGCAGAGTCCTCAGTTCTTCAGAAATTAAGGATCCCATTTTCACATCGAATCTTGGCTTTGACTCTCAGAGACCATTGATCAACTTAGCCAATGATTCTTCTCTACCAAAGTGCATAAGAAAAAGAAACAAAGGGGCTAGAACACAAAAGTTCCTGTGACTTCCTCAATGCTGGAGCTCACAACCCCTCAGGATTGCCATTTATTGTCAGTTTCTGTCTGACCCAGTCAGATATCCGAGGCCTCTAACTGGAACCAGTCCAGTTTCTGTTGCATCTCCTACACCCGGTTCAGATCAAAAATTTGCTCAGACTCAAAGAGCTCAAAACACAAATCCTAGAGAGAATTGACCCTGTATCTCCAGTTGCTGCCAGAGAGCAATGGACACGATGGGACCAGCGGGTAACCTGCTCGACCACTCGATGCTGCTGGCATTGCTGGGTGGTCTACTTTGGATTCCCACTTCTGACACCATCTGTTAAAAGAAAAACTTTAGACAAATTAAACTTAACAGAGTTTAATTAAGCAAAGAATGATGCAGGCATTGGGCAGCACCCTCAAATCAGAGTAAATTCAGAAAGCTGCCTGCCATATGGCCAGAGAGGACTTTTAAACAGAAAAAGGAAAGTGACGGCAGAAAACAGAAGATATATGGAAACAACCAGATAGGTTACAGCTCAGCATTTGCCTCATTTGAACACAGTTTGAACAGTTGGCTGCGTGTGAGTGGTTGAAGTACGGTTGTGGTTTGCAATTGGCTGGCACTTGGCCACTTGTTACAAGAGTAGGTGACAGTCTGTTTCTATTAACACATCCTGTTAGGCTATAGTTCACTATGGACAGAGAAACCTTTAGGCTGAACTTAAAATATGTAAAGAAACAGCTTGAAGCTAAAGTTAACAGTAGTTAAGATGACGTCATATTGGAGCAGGGCGGGCCCTTAATTTAACATGACTGATGTCCTTGCAAGAGAGGAGACTGTCGTGTGAAGACACAGAGACAAACAGGGACAAGACAGCATGTACAGTGGGGGCAGAGATTAGAGTGATACATGTACAAGCTGAAGATTGCTAAGAACTGCCAAATACAGGAAAAGGCAAGAAAGAATTCTCCTCTGGAGGATGGCCTAGCCAACACCTTGACTTGAGACTTCCAGCCTCCAGAACTGTGAGATGATAAATTTTGATTGTTTAATACCCCCCCAGTTTTGGTCCTTTGCAGCCCCAGGAACCACATCCAGGGAGCAATCTAGGGTGACATCATAGGAAGTAGATGCATTAGAAGTCCCTAAGTGAGGACACCACCACCCGCCTCCACCCACGGAGTGCACGCTGGAGCTCTGAACATGTTGTACATGCTGCAGTTCGCAGAGATGATCCGTCGGGAAATTCTTTTCAGTGAACTAAACATTTTGGCTACATCACCAGTCTTCATGCAGATGAGGAGTAGGGTTCTATGAACATGAAGCAGGATTCCTACGGACTGGGAAATGCAGCTGTCCATCACCCTAAGATGTGAGTTAGATACCACTGGAACTTGAATGAGATTGGAAACCTGTTTCCTCAAGAACATAGCCCATTTTCTCAGGGAACCTCTGGGGATTACTACAGAAGAACAATAGGAAGAAGGAGGAGGAGGAGGAGGAACAGGAAGAGGAGGAAGAGGGGAAAGGGAGAAAGAAAGAGGGAAGACAGGAGCAGGAGGAGGAGCAGCATAAGGTGAGATTTCAGAAAGCAAGAACAAGACTCTAATCTTAACTCCTCTTTCTCCTTCGTCCTTGACATCCAATTCATCCACAGAGGTAAATTTTTGAAACTATGAACTTTCTCCCTTCCCACAAGCACTGCACTCATTCAGAAATCTTTACACCTTCCCCTCTTGACTGCTGTTACAACTTCTAACAGCCTCCACAATCCACAGCTACACAGTTCCTGGGGTGACACTGTAACTTGCCTGCTTACAGCCCTTCCTAACTTCCTGTCGCCCATGGGTAGGATCAAGACTAAACTCCTTAACGTAGTGTGCTGTGAATTCCAAAATCACACCTCAATCCACCATTCCAGTACCCCTCACTGCGTAGAAGACTATATAATTCAATCCAATGGAATTACATATGGTGGTTTTTCATAAGTGCCTTTTCCCCTGCTTAAAATATCCTCCCTCCTCTTCACTATGAACTTTTCCTCATTCTTTTAGATCCAGCACAAATATCACCTTTGTAAAGACTTCCATTGCCTCACCCCACCACAGCTGTGGTAGAATGAATGTTTTGCTCTCCCATATTCTTATAGAACCTCAAAAACAGCACCTTCCAAACTATGCTGTAGCTGTCTGGCTATGGGACCGTCCACCCCCAAAGACCGTATGTCCCATGAAAGCCTTATTCAACCACGTGTGTCCCCAGCCCCTGGCACCGCATCTGAAACAGGAAAGGTTCTCAATAAATGTGAAAAATAATGACAGATGCATGAATGGGAATAACGTATTCCAAGCACCACGCTTATCCCCGTGATCCCCACAAGGTGGCCAGATGTCATCCATCAGGTGTCATTTCCCGAACCCATAAGAGAAATTTACCTGATTCTTGGATACAACTGCCCTCTCCTTCCCTGGGCCTCCACACAGGCTCTCAAGTTCAGGGTTGGCTTCAGTCTAGGAAAATACATCGGCCTCGCCTTCCACAGGATACAGGCAGCTAATTTACATGAGAAGGAGATGCCAGGCCCCCTGCTTCTCAGACTAAGCAGAGCTAACAGAAGGAAGAGTTCCAGCATGAGTTACTGCCTCATTCAGCCTGGCCTCTCTAACTTCAGGGCCTCTGCTCCTAGACAAAGGTTTATGTTCTAACTCATTAAGGTTTTCTGCCAAAACACAACGTGTTTCTCTTTAAAGGCCCTTGTTCCCACTCAGAAGATTCTTAATCAGAAACAGTGACTAACTGTTAAACTCAAAATGAAGGAAATAAAATTAAATATCCCAATTGCTTTTTGCTGGTTCAGGCTTTGGTTTCATTTTATTATTTTCTTTACAAGCCTTAGTCTTGTGGTGGAACTCCCTAGTGCCCAACTTCCCATTCTGTTGTGGAGGGAGAGAGATGTAATGCCAACATGATGTTTAAATTATAGTTTCTCCAAACTGTATGCAAACATTGATGAATAGGGATGGCAAGTGCCGAAGTTGAAAACTAGCATGTCTGGACTGTGTTTGAGAGATGGCTCCTACCTGCATAGGTGTTATGGTGTTTCCAGAGCCAAAGAGACAACGGTTCAGAAGGGAAGAAAAGGATTCTGCCAGTACGCACCCCTTTGAGTGGATTCTAGCTGCCCTTCCTACTCATCAGAGGGCATCGTAGCAGGTGGCATCTTCGATCCAACCATGGAAACACTTGGCATGTGGCCATTCAGGTACAGTCTAGAGAAGAGTTCAGAAAAGAGAGAGACAAGTCTAGAGAGAAAAAAAATAGGAATTACAAGGACTGGGTAGATAGACTTAGAATCATTAACATTAGAACTAGAGCATCTAGTTCATTGTACTCAGGTCTGGAACCCAGAGAGCCCTCAACTCCCAAAAGGAGATAAAAATTATTCAGTGCGATCTTAACCTCACTGGTTGAAAGAAAGTGCAAAGAAACAGGGCAGGTCAAAGTCTAAAACTCAACACAGTTCCTGGCACAAAGTTGGCAATAAATACTTGATGAAATAATGTTAAATAGTAGTTCACATAGGGAATAAAATAACCCAGCACTCACATTGTCCCCCAGGCAACTTCCCACAAGGAAAGTCTGGGTTTATTTTTAACTTTATTTTGGAATAATTCCAAGTTTATAGAAGCTGTGAGAATAGTTCAAAAAGTCTCCATATACCCTTTACCCAGATTCATCAGTTTTTAGTGTTTGCCACACTTCTGTTCCCTATCCACCTGTACTCACACATATTATTATTTGGAACCATTTGTGAGAAGCTTTCTTTGTGCTTGTTTCCCCTTACTGTTTAATAATTCAATGCGCATTTGCTAAGAACAAGGACACTCTCTCATCCTTACTGAATCCATGAAATTTAACATTCGTATAATACTTTTATCTAATCCACAGTTCAGTTTCTGCTTTCGTCAGTTGTCTTAATAATGTCCTTTGTGGCACTTTCGCCAAACAGGACACACCCCAGATCACAGCTTGCACATGTCTCTTTAGTCTATTTAGTCTACTTTAATCGGCACAGTTCCTCAGACCTTCTTCGTCGTTCGTGAAATCGACATTGTGGAAGAGCGCAGGCCAGTTCTTCCATAAAGCGACCCTCATTTTGTATTTGCCTGATGTTTCTGCACAGTTAGATTCAGGCTGTGTCTTTCTGGCTGAATCCTGAGTTGAGCGATGCTGGGATTTTCTCATGGTATCACATCTGGGGGTGCCCTAAGTCTATTTGCCCCTTAGTATGATGTTAATTTTGATCAGTAGTTTCTCTGCTATGTAGTTACTATTTTTCCTCTTGTGATTAATAAGTAACTGGCAAGGAGTACTTTGAGACCATGTCAACAGCCTGTTCTCCATCAATATCCACAGTGGATTTAATAACCAGTGAATTTTTTGCTTTTTATCCGTGGATTTGTATAATAATTTATTGCTGTCTTTACTTATTTCGGTGCTCAAGTAGTCCCACATTTGGCCAGAGGAACCCCTTCAAGCCCTCCTTTGTCTTTTTGGTATGTGCCCTTTTTATTTTATTTATTTTATTTTTTGAGTTCTTTCTTACTTTTTGGCAATACAAGATGTTCTGGGCTCCTTTGTGTTTCCCTGTCCTGTCCTTGAAATTAGCCTTTCTTCAAGGACTCCTGCTTCCTTCAAGTAAGAAATAGCATTTAGAAGCCAAGAGCTATGTGGCTTCTATTGTCATTAGGATGCCATTGTTTTAAGGGCCTATAGACAGACAGAATTGATAAACATACATTTTTGAAATTATATGCTTATATTGATATTTCCAATCCAAATCAATTCTTCAGTGATTTTGCCTTTTTCTATGTTATATTTGTATGTCTTCACTTCACAGTGAGAATCTTGGCTCACAAAACAAACAAAACAATGTATTTCTTCATTTGCTCAATCCTACAAGACACAAAAGCAAAATAGTTTTAAAATGGCTGTATCCATACCATTACCAAAAGAAAAAAATGACTACGGAAAGTTCAAGACATGTTTGTATTTTTTTCTTCAGAACAAGATATCCACAGTCAAACACTGTGTTGAAAAGTTACTTGGAATAGTTTTTATTTCTCTGTTTGATGTGGTTAGATAATCCCATTGAAATAAAGTTGGATTTATTTATTTCTGTTTCCAAACAACTTTAGGAATTTCTTCCTGCCCTCGTCGACTTTTAATTTTTAAATTTGTAGAAAAATATTATGATTCCAAAAATCAATACTCTGTGAAAATGTATACCCAAAGAATGTTCCTCCCTGCCCTATTCTGCCCACACTGTTTAACCATACTTGCACCTCTTGTAGATAATCAATTTCATTAGTCTCTGATATATGCTTTCTGAATATCCTTCTTCCAAAATAAATAGGCAAAGTATAAATTATTTCAAAATAAAAAGTAAAAAATTACACAGATATGTGTATGTTTTCTTATTTCCTCTTCTTACAAAAAAGCAGTGTACAATTTCTGTATCCATGCATTTTTTTTCACTTAACAATATATGTTGAAATTCATTTCATATCAGATCATAGAAATCTTCCTAGTTCTTTTTCCCAGCTTCTTAGTTCACCAACATGTGGATATACCGGTTTATTCAATCGATTTTACAAGCATTTATGTAATTTTCTAATATCTTACAAGTAACGTTGCTATGACTAAATCTTGTGATGTATTCTTGTGTTATTTGAGGTGTATCTTGAGGGTAAATTGTTAGGTCAAATGGCAAATGCGGTCGAATATGGTGGCTCACACCTATAATCTGAGCAATTTGGAAAGCCAAGATGGGAGGATCACTTGAGACCAGGAATTTAAGATCAGTCTGGGCAACATAGCAAGACCATGTCTCTACAAAAAATGAAAAGCAATTAGCTGGGTGTGGTGATGCACGCCTGTAGTCCCAGCTACTTGGTAGGCAGGAGGATGATTTGAGCCCAGGAGTTCAGGCTGCTGTGAGCTGTGATCATGCCACCGAACTCCAGCCTGGGTGACAAAACAATATCCTGTCCTTAAAATTTAAAAAAAAAAAAAAAAAAAAGACAAATACATATGCAGTTTTGTTAGATAATTCTATAGGGGCTATTCTCAGTAACAATCTGCATGTGTTTCCCCCATGGCCTTGCCAATAGTGTGTCGGTGTATTTCACTGTAATTTTATAATATAAATGAAGTTGAACATCTTTTCTTATATTTCATCTGTGTGTGTGTGTGTTTGTGTGTGTATTGTCTTTTTATGTCTTGCCCTTTTTTCTATAAAATTTTGATCATTTTTTCCTCAATTGTAAGAGTTCCTTGTACGTTAATCCATTATTTGCTGTATATGGTCCAAATATTTTCTGTCAATTTGTTATTTGTCTTTTGATTTTACTCACGTTGTTTCCTGCCATGCATTTTTTTATTTCAAAATATTAAGAGGGTACAAATGTTTTAGCTTACATGAATCACTTTTGTAATACTTGAGTCCCAGCTAAAGGTGTACCCGTCACCCAGATAGTGTTCATTGTACCCGTTAGGTAGGTTTCTGCCCCTCTCCTCCTCCCCCCTCCCGCCTGGTTGATTTCCTCTGAGTTTTACTTCCCTCTGTGCACAGGTGTGCCCATCGGTTAGTTCCAATTTAATAGTGAGTACATGTGGTGTTTGTTTTTCCATTTTTGAGACATTTCACTTTCGATAATGGTCTCCAGTTCCATCCAGATTGTTGTAAAAGGCATTAATTCATCTTTTTATGGCTGAATAGTACTCCATGGTATGCATATACACATTTTGTTAATCCTCTCATGAATCAATGGGCACTTGGATTGATTCCACATCTTTGCAATTGTGAATTGTGCTGCAATAAATATTTGAGTGCTGGTGTCTTTTTGATGAAAAGTCTTTTTCCTTTGGGTAAGTACTCAATAATGGGATCGCTGACTCAAATGGTCAGTCTACTTTTAGTTCTTTGAGGAATCTCCATACTGCTTTCCATAGAGGTTGTACTAATTTGCAGTCCCACCAACACTGTATAAGCATTCCTTTCTCTTTTCACCCACAACAGCATCTATTGTTTTTGGGCTTTTTGATAAATGCCATTCTAACTGGGGTAAGGTGATATCTCATTGCATTTCCCTGATGATTTAGTGATGTTGAGCATTTTTTCATATGTTTATTGGCCATTTGTCTTTCTTCTTTTGAATAGCTTCTGTTCATGTCTTTTGCCCACTTTTTAATAGGGTCATTTGTATTTCTTAATGTAGGCAAATTTGTCAAATTTTTTTGCATCTTTATTGGGAATTATAGTTATAAAACCTTTCCTTAAAAGCAGGTGAAAGAATAATTAACTCACTAAAAGATATTTAATACCTACATAATTTAACTTTTATGTGTATATCTCTTATCCATTTGAAGCTTATTTTTATGTATGCTGTGAGAAATAGATTCATTTTGTCCTTGTGCAAATAGCTATCCAGTTATCCCAACATCAATTATTAAAAAGTTCATATTAGCCACAATGATTTAATCATCGCCTTTATCATATTCTAAATTTCCAGATGTATTTGGGTTTTTTTCCACTTTCATTTGCATTCCATTTCTCTTTATGTCTACTCACATGCTAGTTCAACAACATATTAATTATAGAGATTTTGCAGTATCTTTGAATATCTGGAGAGCTAGTTGTCGTCAAAGATCTTTCTTCTGTTGTTTTTCTAGCTATTCGTGCATGCTTATTTTCCATAAGAACCTTAGTATTAACTTCTCTAACTCCAGAGAAACAGATGATTGATATTTTTATTGGGAGAACTATCATCTTGATTATATTGAGCTATTCTATCAAAAAAAGGGATTATCTTTCCATTTGTTTATTTTAAACATCTGAATTTCGGAGGGGTGTAAATTTTTTCATCTTTTTTTTACACTTTCATTTTAAAATAATATCATAAGAACATAGAAAACAAATGTAAAGCTTAGGGGATTAAAAGGCAAACAACCTTGTACCCAAGTCAGGAAATAGAACTTTGTCAGCCGCATCAAAGCCCCTCCTCCACCTGCTCCATTCCAATCCCAGCCTCCTTCTTCCCTCCACCAGTAGCTATTGTCTTGAAATTTAATCACTTCACTTCCTTACTTTTCTTGAACACCACGTGTTCAAACTCCATCCTTTGTGATTAAAGTTTAAACTTGCCTATGAAAAAAAGCTGTTGATATGTCTCTTAAGTCTCACTGAATCTATGGGCTTCTCCTCCATCTCTTCCCTACAGTCCATCCACTGAAGAGCCTGAGCTATAAGACCCATAGAGTTTTCATACTCTGGGTTCTGCCCTGTGTAATCTCAAGATGCAGTTTATTGTGCTCCTCCTGGAAATTTGAATTCCCTACAAATTGACAACTGGACCCAATGGATTGATCAGACTCAGGTTTGAGCCTTTGGGCAAGATTATAGGTGGTGTTACATTATTTCTTCAGGGAATAGAGAATGTTGGGTGTTCACTCTCTTTTTACATTTCTTTTATCCTGAAATTTTAGAAGCAATGGTCACTCTTTTCTGATATTAATAGTCATTGATGCTCAATACTGCAATCTTTTTTTCCCAATATCTCTCTAATTATTTTGAGTGTCTCAAACTCATTCTCTGGTATATTCCTTACGAATATAGAAAGCCTGGATTTTTATATGCCATTTACATCCTTTATAAGAATGAGAAGGCACCTCTGCCTTTTACCTGTAGCCTCATCTCTCTTCCCATCCACATGTAATGCCAAGGACATGACTTCAACTATCTTGGTGGTAGGAAGTAAACACTGCGTACACAACCTTTTAGAAGAGGAAAGAGTTGTATAGTCGATGCCCCAAAGAGCGGCCTTCCTGGCTTAATGAGCTCTAGAAGTTAAGGAAACTTAGGGTCTGGAGTAGGTGAATAGTTTGTGTTTGTTTTCATTTGTTGACATTTACTGAAATACGAAGGAATGCTTAGCCCTGAGGAGAGAATCAGTCCGAGGTTTACTGCTCCAAAGGGGATTGCAGAGCTGAAATATTCCTTAGAGACAAGTTGCTCTAAACTCTTCTTCCTTGACCCAGAGAGAATCTTATCTAAAGATTGCTCAGCTGGTTAATAACACAAGCAGGACTGAAACTCAGGCCCCCAATTGCCTACCTTGTTCTGCTGTAGAGGGATGCAGCTTCTGCTTGGATATCGACCTTCTTTCCCTCCTTTCTCACCAAGAGTGGAAAAGCAGATTAAGTCTTATGGTCACTAGGAAATGCTCCTAGATCAGTTTTGTAAACAGTTGCATTATTTCCTCATTAATTACTTTTTTATTGAGCCCTTTGCTTAGCTATGGCTATAAAGTGATGAACAAAACAGACGTGGTCTTGCCCTCATGGAGTTTATCATAGTCCTCTGAGAATGAACAATAAGTACAGATGGTACTAAATGCTGTATAGAAAAAAGAAGAGCGCTATGGAAAAAATAATAAAGGCAGCTGGCTCTTCTGTAATAGAATGAATGGTGACAGAAGGCCTCTCTGAGGGGGTGTCATTTACACTGAGACTGGGAGGTGCAACGGCTCTTGGGCAAGAGCAGCCTCCTTCCTTCGCCTGACATCACTCTTTTCTTTCTTCCGTGAACTTTTACTTTCCTACGTACAAATCAGTGTGCTGGGCACTAAACTGTCTGTTGTCAGTTTATTTCAGTGAACCTGTAGAGGGTAGAAGGGAAGTGTTCCTTTCACCCCTACATTGGTAAACAAACAACAAAACAAACAAAAAACTCATTAAGTTCTAGGGTCAGCAAATGTTCCAATCAGAAATCTGATCTCAGCCACATACTTGATAACAGAACATCCAAATGCCACACCTTAGTTCACTTTAGTTAGATACACCAGGGAGCATCACTCCAACATCAAAGAAAGAGCTGATGGAATGGAACATCCAGGGTGTTAGTTGTGGACCTGAAGAAGCAACATGGAGTAAAAATGGTCTTCTCCTTCCTTCTTCCCCACCTACACCCACCTCCCTTGGGCCCCCCATCTTACTAGGAAGGCAGAGTAGATGAAGAAGAATGAAGTGAAATCCACAACTGGGGAGGGGCGCATTCTATTTACTAAGTTCTGTGTTAGGTGGTCGTATTTATAATTTCATTTAATTTTCAAAGCAAAAGAAGTCAATAGTTCATTTCTATTTTACAGGTGAAGAAATAGAGGGTTCAAGTTAGCGTCTGGATTTAAATGGGCTCAGGTCTGCCAGGTAGGTGGTCTGTATCCTTTCAACAGAGCCAGGCTGTCGGCAGGCAGCATGCTCAGGGTTGTCCTCTGCAGTTATTCTTTTGAAAACATAACACAAACACAAAAAGGTTCATTGAAAGCACATTGTCCTGTCCAGGTGCCATTAGATCCATTGTGAGATTCCATGAAGTTCTGAGCTTAAGGCCAGAGCTCATCCTCATGGCCAAAATATGTAGCTGAGTGTGATGAAAATATAAGCTTTGGCTCAGTCCAGGCCAGGCTCCCAGAGCCCTGCACCCGTGTGCGTGAGTCTGAGTGAGCACCGAGGTTGAGCACATGACTGACAGGGGCCAGAAAAGCCCACTGTCACCATCAGCCCCGTCCCCACTCGTGTGCAAATCAGAAATGCCAGAGAATTTTTCCATAGTCTTCCATAATGTTCATTATAAAAGTCCCCAGAAGGCAGATGGCTATTAGCTCACTGTGACCTATATAAATGTCAAACATAAAACTATTGCCCCAGCAAAAATCTCAAAATAAATAACAACAGGAGGGATGAGATTCTGTTGTCATCAGTATTTACAGTTTATGCATTTGGGCTCTTCCATTCTCAAGCCAGCACAGAAATGCTTTCATCCCACTAGGGAATTCCATTAGCAAGAGCAGCGCAGGAAGTGGAGCCCACGAGAGTAACTCACACAGATGAAGAATAGCTACCCTTAAAAGGCAAACCAGTGGCTGGGAAGGGGGGAAGATGGCTTTGGGGTATTGCTTAGCCTGTGTTTTAAAAGTTTATTTCCGTTCTGTGTTCTCGCGACCAGGTTTACTAAATCAGAAGGAAGGTTGGCTCCTCTAGCTTCACACCTGGATAACCTAACACAGGAACATGCTTTGCTAGCAAAGGGAAAATCCCAGATCTCAGGAAATGTAGAGCAAGTTATTTTTGTATAGGGCTTAGAGAATCAACCTCTTCCTTATTTGCAATTCACAGCGTTTCTGCCTGCCAACTGCAAGCCCTACAGAGAACTGCTTTCCTCCATGATGTGTGTACATATGTGTGTGGTGTGTACATACACTATATATACACACATACATACAAAAAAAGATATATATATATATATAGAGAGAGAGAGAGAGAGAGATTTTTTAACATATCAATGTTTCTAACACAACACAATTTAAATCTGCTTCTCCAGATGAACAACTGGAAAAATGTTCAGTCAATCTGTTCAGTGAACGAAAATCAGCTTGCATTGTTTTGTTGACTTTATGGTATAATGATTCCGTTTGAATGTTTCTTTACATTTCTGAAGATCTAGATGGTTCTAGGAGCCAAGAAGTTAAGCTGGAAAAAATTACCTAGAGCTTGGGCAAAGGACTCACCATGAAGCAACTGAGTATGTTGAGTAGATCATACTAAGCAGTATGATCTACAAGTTCAAAGAGAGGGTGACCATATAATTTACCTTCCAGACTGGGAAATTCTGAGAGTGAGAGTCAGTGCTATTAATAATTTCACCAAGGCAACAGGCATAAACCAGGGGTGTCCAGGCCAAACCAACACATAAGGTCACCTTATTCAAAGATGATTTATAGACACCACAGAAAAGCTTATTTAAACAGTGTGTGTATCTATGGAATAAAAATGTTCATTATGAGAAATAACCAAAGCAGGAAGGCAGCAGTGTGCAGTGAAACGAACTTTGTAATTTGACAGCACTTTGTTTTAAAACTGGCTCTCTTCCCTAACTAACTATGTGACCTTAAGCCTCTAATTTCTCATTTGAAGAGTGAGAATAAAATACCCTGAAAAGCCACTGTCAGAATTAAACGAGATAAAAAATGTGACATGTCTAACACATTGCCTGGGAAGAATAGGCTCATCATCATTCTTCTCATTCTAAGGAACAGGTAGGTCCCTCTACCTCACATCTGTGACGTTACATTGTCCCTTGGTTTTAAATCAACAACTATGAAAAAATGCACGTGAAAATTAATTTCCAACCAAGCTTTTGCTAACAACTGACAGCTAGCAGACTGCAGCATGGTCACAAACGTATTTTTGTGAGTTCTGTTGTGAGATAGAAGCCTTTGATCCAAGTGTCCTTTTTGTTTTTTAACTTTTGAAAAAACATGGGAGCATACAAAGGACACCTCAGCCATGGTGGCAAGCCAAGGTTTACACAGGTGGCAGAGGTGTCCATTCCTAAAGAAACCTCCCAGTTCGGGGAAAATGTCCAATGCGCAAGTCCTGGACCACGGATCTCACCATCCATCTATTATACGAGATCATTTCTGCCATGCTGGGACTGGGTAGTAAGTATCCCACATATCCTTTTAATATGTTGCAGAATGTAAAGGTTTTATAGCAAAAAGTCAATTCATGCTATTTCATTTAATTCAAAAAAGCTCCCAAAATGACCCAAATAGCAAATGGCCTATCTTCCATCCAGGGCAAGGCTTCCTCTGGCTCCTGCCTCCCCCCAACTCAAGGAACTCGCTGGTAGATATTTTATGTGTAAATCTCTCATAAAAGCAAACCTACAATTGTTCCATTTGTTCCATGGGAGTCATATTCCAAAATCCTACTCTCACCGTGGAAAAATGTAGCGAAAAATTTGTCCCCAAAGGTCTTATTCAGACAAAAGTCAGATTCACACTCTGAGCACCACTCACATTCTGAAATGAGTTTTGAAGTTAAAACTCATTTATTTATTATTCAATATATATTTATATAGCACCCATCACAGGCCAGCATCATAGGAACAAAATGAAATGACTCAGTGTCTAGGCATCCAAGAAGCTCAATGACTTAGGGAAGGAAGCAGTAATTCATTGCAGTACACCACGTAGCTTCTTCGATGGGATTAAGAACAAATTAAATTAGAGAATAGAGTAAGACGCATCTAAACAGATATGAGGATGAAGAGGTTACAGAGAGGGGCTGGTGTTTGAGCTGGGATCTCAAGGCGGAGTTTGCAACAGGGCCAAGGGTCTAGCAAGAGGGAACATGAGGCTGTGGAGAGGGCCATGGGCTCTGGACATTCAAGCATCACAGCAGAATATGAGGTACAGGGGCCAGGAAAGCCGATAGGCTGGCCCTGTAGGGAGGCCCTGGTCATGAAAGATGTGCTACACTCTGCAAAGTGTGCAAGAGTTTATCTTGCAAACCCTCAGCCTCCAACAGTGCTCTGGACCTGCACAACTCCATTAGAAACCCCTGTCAGCCCCGCATTGAGACTCTGCCCTACTCTGATCGCGTCTCACCCCTTCCTGGCTCCCTTCCTGGTCAGGCTCCCACCATCTCTCACCTGGTGCTCAGAAATCCCCTCTCCTGAGCCATCTCTCTGCTCGGCCTTTGTCCCCATGGCCTACCGTCAACGTACCTGTTTTACGTTTAATACCTAAATCAAGTTGTGTGGAGTTTCTGCTTGAAACTCCCTGTCATACTCAGGGGACAGGTTTATTCAAGCCTGCACAATGGCCTGCCGTACCTGGAGTGACCTGCCTGCTGTCCTCTGCACCTCTGTGATCTCCCGTCCTCCCCATCCTCTGGCCCACTCATCTCCGGCCACGCACCTCCACGCTTTGAGACCTCAAGCTTTGGTGCTTCCATTCCCTGGGCCCAACTGTTAGAGACGTCTTCCTTGGCCACCTTATTTTAAGTGGCAGACCCACCCAAACCTGGCTTTTCCTAATCTCTTGCCACGCCTAATTTTTCTTATCACTGTCTGGCATAGCATACATTCACTTATTAGTTCATTTTCTTCCCTTTCTCCTCTGATGTCTGCCATAGCTGGAATGCAAGCTCTGTGAAGGGGCGCCTACGTTGATCTCTGCTCACTGGTTTACCCGCAGCACCCAGCGTGGTGCTTCACAGACTGGACGTCCGTGAACACGTCTAAGGAATGAGTGCGTGAGGCCCATTAGGGAAGAGGGGGAAGCCAAACAGACGGCTCAGTGCCTCCTTCTCCTTTTATCTGTTTTATGTACTGGGGTTTCTTATAAGTTTGAAATGCAAATCAAATTCCATTCCTTAAACAAACAAACAAAAAAATCCCTCAAAAAACAGATAAAAAAGGAGACTCTTGTGTTGGCCTTGAAGAATTCTGAACAGTGTGATGTGGCTGGACTTGAGGTTAGAAAGCTCACAATGTGCAGATGAGATAGAGGCCCCGGGGATAGAAGGTGGGAAAAGCAGGTAGGGAGGGTCCCGTCCAGCTAAAGGAGAGAAGCTAAGAGCCTGCACGCAAGTGGGGAGTGTACGAATTTGGGAATGGATGAAATGAGTGGATTTTTAGGAGGAAGAATCCTTAGGCTTGAATGCAGAACAGGTCAAAAGAAAAAGGATTCACCATCAAATTGGTATTAACTGATCTACACTTAAGTGTACATATAAGTAATAGCATTCATTGGGTGTCAGGCAGATGGGAGGGTGAGGAGGAGATGGGTACATACACGTGTATGTAGTGCACACGTATGCAGTGTGCACCGTCTGGGGGATGGACATGCTTCAAGCTCTGACTCGGGTGGGACAAGGGCAATATACGTAACCTAAACATTTGTATCTCCATAATATGCTGAAATAAAAATTTTTTTAAATTAAAAAAAAAGAGAAAAAGGACTCTAGGAACTCCTCCCAGTTTCTGCCTGAAAAATATTGCATGGAATGTGTCAGCATCAAATGAGACAGTGAAGACAGTCTGCAGCTTGTACAAAGGTCTCAGGGGACAAACAGGTGACAATGTCCTTCTAGACAGTTGAATACCGATGGTCCCCGACTTTTGATGGTTTGACTTAACGAATTTTCAACTTCACAATGGTGGGAAAGCAATGTGCCTTCAGTAGAAATCTCACTTCAAATTTTGAATTTTGATCTTTTCTTGGGCCAGGCAGTACTATACTCTCTTATGAGGCTGGGCAAAATCATCTATTACAAAGCCTGTTTTATGACAATGTAATTTATTGACTGCTATGCTGAGCATATTCTGGGCAATTTTAAGGTAGGTTAGGCTAAGCTATGGTGTTCTTTCTGTTGAGGATATTAAATGCATTTTTGACTTATGATATTTTTAATGAGTTATGGGGAGGTAGCCTGGTGGGTTCACAGGTCTAGAGCTCAAAAGAAATATTGAATTCATCCACATTTGGGTGGTAGCTGAAAACATGACCTAGAGTGAAATTATTCAAGGAAAGTGTGTCGAGTGAGAAAATAAGAGAGCAAAGACACTCGATGAGTAGCACAAGCATCCAAACAGCATGTGCCTAAACCATGGAGGGCCTCGATGTTTGTCCAGGATTGAGTGGTTGTGTCATGTTATCCAGTTTAGTAGACTCTTCAGGACCTTGGCTTCCTCATCTGCCAAAGAGTATTGATAATAATTTCCATCTCACAGGGTGACTGTGGAGTTTAAATGGGAGACAATATATACTTCTTAGAATATAGGAAGCATGTATTAATGGTAAATATTAGCTATGAATGTTATTGTTATATCAGGTCAGATATAATAGGTCAACATTTACTAGGAAGAACAAAGCTCCCCAATTTAAGGAAGAAAAGAGTTGTAGGAAAAGAAGGAGTGGTCAACAGCATGAAAGACTGCCGACACGACAAGTAAAATTTCAAAAGCACTATTCAAATTTAACAGCTAAAGCCTTTGATGACTCCACCCAATGCAGTGTGGGGAGTGGTGAGCATGGGAGCCAGAGGGACTCGGGTGGGATGAGGACTCCAGCAAACAGGTCAGATGGACCCGGTTTCAAACCAGGCTCAACCTCTCCCCAGCTGTGTCATCTTGGAAAAATTACCAAACTTCACAATGTGCCATGGTTTGAATATTCGTCTGCTCCAAAATCATGCTGAAATTTAATCCCTAATGTGCCAGGATTGAGAGGTGGTGCCTTTGAGAGGTAATTGGGTCCCGAGGGCTCTGCCCTTATGAATGGATTAATCTGTTCATGGATTAATGTGTTACATGGGAGTGGGACTTGTGGATTCAAAAGAAGAGGAAGAGAAACCTGAGCTAGCATGCTCGGTCCCATTGTCATGTGATGCTTGAGCCACCTCGGGACTCTGCAGGGTCCCCACCTGGAAGAAGGCTCTCAGCAGATGCAGCCTCTCAACCTTGGACTTCTCAGCTTCCATAACTGTAGGAAATAAATTCCTTTTCTTTATCAATTATCCAGTCTCAGATGTTCAGTTATAAGCAACAGAAAATGGACTAAGACATTGTGCCTCAATGGCCTCATATATAATATGGTGGAAATACTGAAGTGGTTATGACAGCATCTGGCCAACGACAGGTGATCAGTTAAATGTCAGCTCTCTTCCATCGCTGCTTCTCCTTCCTTGAGAGTGAAAATGGAAAAAGGACCAGCCATTGTATTCGATGCCGCTTCAAGCTCATCAGCACAAAGATGCATCAATAATATAAAAAAAAGACATACAGGAAGAGAACATCAAATAACTTATTGATAACATAATCTGTATAAGTTATTCAAATAATTATGTAAACATTAAATAATCACATCCAGTCAATGTTTTATTTTTCTTTTCTTTTTTCTTAGACCAGGTTTCCTCACTCAATGGTTGCCCACATTAACTAAATGTAATTACAGTGACTGAATAAACCCCTGAAATGCATTTTCTTTACATCGTTCATCAGTGAAACTGACTAACATGCTCACAGCTATAACTCAAATTTAACTCCCTTTGACTTCAAAGGACTCTGTTTTGAGTTTGGCCATAAATTGCTATGTTGCCCTAATGAGGAAGTATTTATAAGGTTTCTGGGCCTTGCTATTAAATGACCAGTCTGATATTTCTCTTGCTCCAATGACTTCATTTTTCTTAGAGCCAAAAAAGGCTCAGTGGCCTCCCTTCCCTTCTCAAGCATCCTGCTTCTGGGGGCTAGAAGCAAAAGAGTGAGAAGCTGCGCTTCCCCAACTCCCAAAGAGAACATAGCGTATCCCTTTCCTGCCTAGCCTCCCTTTGGGGAAACGAAGGGCCCTTTGTTCTCCTGCTGGTGAGGACAGAGTTAACATGACCCAGAAGAAACAGTAAAATCTTCCCCCTCTCGCTATCCTGGCATGTCTACTCTTCACTTAGATGTCTATTTGCACGATCATAAATTCTGAACTCAGGAGGATAATCCCAGCCAAAGTCTACATGTGCCGGATACCATAATGTAAACTGCACATGTTGCCAGACGCTGTCAAATGGAACCAGTGAATGAAAACATGGCCAGCTCGATATTTGGATCTCTGGATTTCCTCCCCTCTGTAACCAAGGCCTCTCGCCTTAATTCTGAATTTCTGACATGCCCATAAATAAAAGCAGTTTGGCCATCAGATCCTCTGGGATATTTAGGAACAGCCTCAATTCCAGAGCTGGAATTGGCCTATGCAAAGTTCAAGCTCTGCTGAGGAGTGCCAATGGCCAGGCCTGCAGCTCTGCTTCCTGAGGGCAGTCAGCAGACAGTGGCACACAGCAAAAGTGCTGCAAAGGGCTGCATTCCTGCTCTTCTCTGGCCCATCCCCACTGCCATCTCCCCTCCAGCTCTGCCCTCCTTCCAATGGGAAGCTGACCCCGTAGGGGGGCACACTGGTTCAGAAGGGATGAATCCAGTCCACACAATTAATTTAACACCAATTTGAGACTCCATTCAACTAGGTTAGTAGAAACTCATGTGAGTCATTTCAGCCCTCCTGCCTCCCGCCTCCCGCCTCCCTGGGGTGGCACCCAAGTTCTAAGCGATTAAGTTTCTTAGTCTGTTTGTAACCTACAAAGGAATACCTGATGCTGGGCAATTTAAAAAGCAAAGAGGTTTCTTTGGCTCACAGTTCTGCAGGCCATACAAGAAGCACAGCACCAACGTCTGCTTCTGGGAGGGCCTCGAGCTGCTTCCACGCATGGCAGAAGGGGAAGGGCCGGCGTGTGCAGAGATCACGTGGTGAGAGAGGAAGCAGGAGAAAGGGGAGGTGCCAGGCTCTTTTTAACAACCAGCTCTCATGGGAACTAATAGAGCAAGAACTCACTCATTACCATAAGGTCACCACCACACCATTCATGAGGGATCTGCCCCCATGACTCAAATACCTCCCATTAGGCCCCACCTCCAACACTGGGGATCAGATTTCGACATGAGGTTTAGAGAAGTCAAATAACCAGACCATAGCATTAAGCAATGCCAAGGCATGAGTGACAGACATCTGGACCTTGATGTCTTCCAGGTAGAGGAGCATCCACTGCAGGGCATATCTTCTGTCCTGATCCTTGGAGATTGGCCTATGCAAGGTGATGCTAAGGCATCTGTCCATAACCATATGGTCCTTTCTGCTCCAGCCCCTTTCTTAGCTTCATTTAAGCTACAATGTTTGGGATTTCTTCTCATATTTCCAGGTCCTTCTAGGTTCTAAGAATTTCTGTAGAAATTACTTTTCTGGGCTCATGTTGTATCCTGAGGCCTCTGCACAGGAAGCAGGGTCCAGGGCACTCCATGACCTGCTAGCTTCTATACTTCCATTATTTCCCCCCAGAGCCCAAAATTCACCTCTGCAGCTATTGCCAAATGTCACTCTGTAGTTCAATAAGCGTTTCACTCAAGGGAGAAGGAAAAATTACACTCCTGGAGGCCAAATGTAGATCTTTCTTAGAGCTAGTAGCCCACGTTTCGATGATGTACTATCCTCAGCAATCACCATATCTGATGTCATGTTCTCTTTTGCAACACAGAGGCTGCAACGGATTCAGTAATATATTTATATATATATATATATATGCACACATGTATATAATATATATTAAATACATGTATAAAATATATAACATACATAGCCACATATATTTATATGTATCTGTATATCTGTATATAGATATAGCTATATATCTTCGGGCAGAGAGAACTGAGATATGTCTAATGCTCTGAGTGTAGGGTTTTAATTTTCATTGTTTAAGAATAGGCAGCCTTGAAAGTTTGCACTCATTGGCCATTCCATTAAAAGAGAAAAAAATGAGAATATAACCATAATGATAATTTTAAATATTTCATTCAATATGAAATATGGATATTAACATGTTAATAATTTATGTGAGAAGTGAGTTATCACAGGTCAGGCAGCCAGTGTACATAAACATGTGCACAGAGAGAGGGAAGTAGAAAGACATCAGGGTTCTGAACGTGGAGGCTCCACACGAGCAAATACTGGACTGAAATCCCGCAGTGCCAGAAAGCTCACAAGGCTCTTCGAGGGCTTCACCGTGCACCCCCAGCCCTACCCTCTCGCCAAGACCCCCCGCCCGGAGCTCATATATAAGTTTTTTCCACATGTCGCATTAGCACATTAGAACAAAAAGTCACCATGATGCTCTCAAGTCCTTTCTCAGGACTGCCTATTCAGCTCGTTGTCTTTGGTCAAGTGGTTAAGTGATCAATGCCTCAGCATAATAGGGATAAGAGGATTAAAAGAAAGTAGAACAAATTCATTGCAAAAAAATATGAAAAGACTAGAAAAATATAGAAAGGAAAATAAAAAATCATTCATAACCTCACAACCCAGAACTATCTACCCCTAATATTATGAGATATGTTCTTCCAATAGTACACATTTATTTTTTTCAAACATTTTTAATAAGATTAAAAATCAAACAGTTTGGCTCCTGTCTTGCATGTTTAGCATTTTTTCATGGGCACTTGGTACCGTCTCAATATTCTTCATGGAATGATTTTTAATGTATGCTTGGCATACTGTACCTTTATAAAAATTTTGAACATTTAGGTTACTTACAATATTTGATTACTGTAAACTGTACTATAATGATATTATGATCATATTTGTGCTCAGCTTTAATTACCTCCATTTGAAAAATGTCTAAAAAAAGCTAAACACTTTTAAGAAGTTCAACGTATGTTGCCAAGTTGCCCTCTAAAAATCATTTACCAATATTCTATCAGCCAGCCCTTTACAAACACTGCTTTTATTAATATTATTCTTAATGATATTAATAAATGAAAACCTTCAAATAAATGAAAATAATACTTGACAGGTTTAAATTTATTTGATTACCAGTTGTGTGTAGTAGGCTATATGATGACCCCCGAAAGTATCAGGTTCTAACATGTAAATATCACTTTATTTGGAAAATGGATCTTGCTGATGTGATTAAGTAAAAGGATTTGAGATGGGGAGATTCTCCTGGATTATCTGATGCGACCATAGAGGCAGAGATCGCAGAGATGTGACCCCAAGCTAAGAGATGCTGGCAGCCAGTCGAAGCTGGAAGAAAGATTCTCCTCTAGATCCTCCAGCAGGAGCACAGCCCTGCCAACACCTTGACATTGGCCTCATGAAACTGATTTTGAAATTCTGGACTCCAGAAATGTGAGACAATAATTGCTTGTTGTTTTATGTAACCAAGTTTGTGGCAATTTATTACAGCATCCATAGAAAACTAATATACTAGGTTTAACCTATCTTCATATACTTATCAACCACTATATTTCTTCTTATGTTGAAAATGCCTAGTTATTATATTTCTTGCTCAGGTTTCTATTATGGAATTTATTATTTTCTTCTGGATTTTTCAAATACAGTTATAGCTTTGTATTTATACATTTGTATTCATACATTTACAGGTCTGTCTACCTAGGTGGTGCAAGTAGTTCTCCAATATATTTTAAACTTTTTAACTTTGTTTATAGTTTCGGGGTGAATACGGGTTTTGGATTCTTTATATTTTAAAATCCTCCAATATGTTCCTCTATAATTTCTTATTTTGCTTTTATGTGATGTCAGATGGATGCCTGCCTACGTTTTCCTATGGATCATAAATGAGTTCATTTTTTTTGTCTTTTTTTTTATTTCAGGATATTATGGGGGTACAGATGTTTAGGTTACATATATTGCCCTTGCCCCCCCCAAGTCCGAGTTTCAAATATGTGCCTTCTTCGGGTGGTGCGCATTGCACTCTTTGTGTATGTATATACCTGTCCCCTCCTCCCTCCTCCTCCCGCCCCCTCCCCTCTGCCCAACATCCAATAAATGTTATTCTTATATGTGCACTTATATGTTGATCAGTTAATACCAATTTGATGGTGAGTACATGTGGTACTTGTCTTTCCATTCTTGGGATACCTCACTTAGTAGAATGCGTTCCAGCTCTATCCAGGAGTATATAAGAGGTGCTACTTTAAGTTTATCTTTTTCATCCATCTAGAATTTCCTTTGGCAAATGATACAAGGGAGGTATCCAGCTGTTTTCTCTAATAGTTAGCCAGTTTTTCCAGAACTATTTATTCAATAATCATCTCTACTGATTTAAGGTACTATCTTTATCATTTGATTAATTATACACTATGGTCTGTTTCAGAGTCTTTTCATTCTATGCCATTATTGTTCCTGCCTAATTAGAGCAGCTTTACAAAATCTTCCAAAATCTAGAAACACAAGTCTCCATATGCATTATTCTTTTTCAGATATTTCAAAAATATTCCAGATTAACTTTCTAATTACTTTGTTAAGTTAAAAAAAATCATTTAAGAATTTTGAGTGGAATTTCCTTAAACTTGTCAACTGATTTCAAAACCTAAGCAATTGGGATCCATGTACACATATAAAACATTGATATTTTTAAAGAAGAACATGGGGTGAGTGGATGCTAGTAGGGAGAAAGACCTACACCTGGACAGGGAGAGTTCCAGATGTTCCAGTTCCACGCCAGATTTCATCACGCATGTCTGGATTATTCATTGCTCTAACTACTGTGAACTCTAAAGAAACTTCTAGCATTCCTCTGTTTGCTTTATTTTCGTGTGCAAGCCCTGCTGTGAATATTTTGAATTTTCTAGATCACGACTTTTCACAGTTCTCTTATTACTTCTATTTATTGTTCTTTCCTTTGAGTGCTGGGAGAATTTCTAGGATTTGCCTTCATTTTCACTGATTTGGTTTAACAGCAATATCCGTGTAACTGTTCACTGCTACACTGTGGTTTCAAATTCTATGCTTGCATTTTTATTTTCATTTGGTCTTTTATGATTTCATATTGTTACCTCTCTGTGATATTGTTAGAGTTTCATAAATGCAGTATCTACTTAAGTACTATAGAGCATATACATTAGAAATGTTCGGCAATTTCCCCATTTATTGCAGCAGTTTGAGTTTTATAAAAAGAACCTTGCTCTGAATCTACAGAATGTTTTCTTTCCAAACTGCAGAATATTTTTATGCTAATAGTTTTTCTCTATTTGTGCATTTTAAAAAGGGATTGTATATGTTTGCTAAGAGTTGAAGATAATAAGATATTAAAAGCTGACATGGTTTCTATTATAGATTTTGTGAGCCCCTAAAAAAAACCTTTTAGAGCCCAAAAGAAAAAAGTATAGATTTACACTGCTTTAACCTTATCAGTTCAGGAATTCACTAGAATTTACCAAGGTGCCAGGCTGGAGGTAACTTCACAGTGACTTGATCTTTCACTGATGAATTTCTCTTAGGTGAGGTGAGGCAGTCAAAAATTCTTGAGGACCATCCTCCATCCTCTGTGGTCTATGTTGGGATTAAGAACTGGCGTCAGCCATCTGCTCAGTGCAGCCTTTGGAACCTGACTTGTAGCAAGGACAAACTGACAGTATGCAGATGTCTTCCAGGACCATCTCACAGTATGTCCTAACTCACACCCCGACTGCTCAGAACCTTTGGTGGGCAGGGGAATTGCAGACACTTGATTGGTTTTGTTCAGCTTCCCTGAAACACTATTCTTTCATATGTAGAGCAATTCATATCTTCTTGGCCAGATATGGTAGATTTCTACCTACATTTTGCCCAGTAAAATTTTCTCCACATTTCTGGAGCTTGTCTTGCACACTTTCCTAGTTTCCAATGCAGAGTAAACCCCACTCTTGGCATTTTTTGTAAGACTCTAGAGTCTAGAGGTTACATGCATGTGTTTAAGTTGCCATCTTTCTTGAAAGTTTGAAAACACATACAAGAAATAGGAAAACACCGCATAACCTATTTCTGTCAATGTTGACATCATTCCAACTGTCATCCGGGTATTAAATTTGTACAGTTGCTTTTGACTCTTTTTTTCCTCCCTATCGTAAAGCAGCCCCCACATTTTTGAAACTCTACTTTCTGGTCAGTCTTTCTTTTCTGCTTCTACTGGGACTAACCTAAACTAAGCCTTCTCTCTCAGGAACCTCATATTCGAATTTCTTACCAGTCCTGTTCCCCACCCTCATCTGTCCCGCACATCTGTCTCAGTCCAGTGTGTGCTGTTATAACAGAACTCCACAGAGCAGATGATTTATAATGAAAAGAAATTTATTTGGCTCACAGTTCGCTAGACTGGGAAGTCCAAGGTCAAGTTTCCAGCATCTGGTGAGAACCTTCTTGCTGTGTTGTAACATAGCAGAAGGCATTACATGGTGAGAGAGAGCAAGGGACTAAACTTACTTTCTTAACAAAGCCACTATCATGATAATAAACCCATTCCCATGATAACAACATAATCCATTCACGAGAGGAGAGCCCTCATGGCCAAATCACCTCCTAAAAGTCCTGCAACTCAATATCATTGCACTGGGGTTTCAGTTTCCAACACATGAACCATTGCGTGCTCTGTAATCCACACAGAATGCATTCCTCATTCCCCTACGTTAGACTCTAAGCACCTGGAATATACAGACATGTCTTATGTATCTTCACACAATCCCACTAGCAGAGTACCTGGGTCATAGTACTAGACAAATGCTTACTGAGTCATATTGACTTCTCTCTTTTATATCCATCCTAGTCCAGCTTGATATCATCTTCTGTGACATCCGTTACAAATACTCAAGGCTTTTCCATTGATCCAAGTTCCTGCCTTTTATAATTATTTTTTTAAGTTTTTCTTTGGGACATAATGTAGATCAATATTTCATAAATGTTTTATTGATGATAAAAATAAAGGCTATTCTCCACAGGCTACAAAGATCAATATATACACATTTACACACAGAGCCTTATTAATTATGTTATTCAGGACTTACATAACTTGTTTGCTTTTTTCTATTTGATCTATAAAAGATGTAGATATGTGTGCTACAGTCTTCCACTACCATTGTAATTCTATCCATTTCTCCCACATTTTCTAAAACTCCCCTTTCTTTTTCTATTTCAACTATATCTGTGAGATCAGCTTTCAATCAGATAAGCAGAACAACTGTAAGTTGTGGATGAGGGGTTACTGCAGCCATTAGACAGTATACGATTGTGGGGGGAGCCAAGCAATGCATGCCTCAAAAGAGGATTTGGAGATCAGAGAAGTCATTAACAGGCTACTTGAGAACCTAGAGCACCAGGTCATTAAAGCGAGGTCGTGCAGAGGAGGGATACACGCAAGAAATCTCTAGGTCCACAGCCAAGTGTCCATCTATGCAGCAGCTGGAAAGGAGGGTGGGACATGGAGTTGAAGGACTTACAGTCAAAGTGAAACTCCTGGCCCTTCTGAATCTGCGACCACAGCCAGCAACTAGAAGGGAATTCTAGCAAATGTTAACCAAGTTGATGACAGCACAAACCAGCACAGTTCAACCTTTGTCAATTCATACATACATATTTTAATTATATTTAACTTCTGAATGATGATATGCAAATATCACGCCCCATATAATATGACACATTTACCCTCATACAACCTAAAGTCATCCCTCTTCCCAGGACGAGGACACCAAAGTCCTCAAAGTCCCAAGTCATTGCATCCATCTGGGGGCCAATGTTTGTAAAATGCAAGGGTCAGGAGATGTAAGGAAGTAAGAGGTTAACCATTATTAGTACATCTTATGTTGGGGGTAGGAAAATTGGAGAGGGAAAACAGAAATAAAACTGTGTGTGTATACACTATATATAAAAAATAATATATATATCTATATTTAAATATATGTAATTAAATATAAGTAGATATATATTTTCTGTGTCCTTATATAAATATATACAGTTAAATATAGTTAGGTATTATATGTGAATATATCTATATATTATATATAATTATAGTATATAGTGTAATATATAACTATAGTTATATATTACTAGTATAATATATAACTATAGTTATGTATTACATATAAAATATATAGTTATATATCTTTAGATATAACTATAAATTATTTATAGTCATATATATCTATATATAACCATATATCATATATAGTTATATATAAGTTATTTATATATACAAAAATTCACATCTAAGTAAGACAAAAATGACCTTATTGGTTATGTCATTATTATTACTGTCTGCAAATGCTTTGTTCCTCTACCTAGTCCATATTCTCTTTCCTTCAGCCAATCACAGTTCCTTGGCTGGACTCAAATCTTTATCTCCGAAGCATCTGCACACTAGCAGCCCTACTAATATTAACAATTTGCCACTATGTTATCTGTTAGTGAGTTTTTTGAAAATCTTATTTTATACCTTAATCTATATTTTAGTAAGAATTGTTGTAGCAAATATCTACACAAGGCACCTCAAGCCAAACGCCACTTTGAATTAGAACTGGTATTTTAAAAAACATTTAAGCCTTTGAAATTTATTTAAGAATCACTGTTCTGTCAGAACTGTCCTGGGCTTGGGGAACACAGAAATTCTCCAAGGAACTCAGATTTAGCAGGAGGAGTGTATAATATAAAGCAGTGATTTCAGGAGAGTGGAATCCATTAATCTGTGGAAGCTACAGTAACTGGCTCTGCTGGAATACCGAACAGAAATATTACAAGGGAACCGGAATGCTAGCTGAGTCTTGAAGACTAAGGAGTTTCCCAAAGAGACATGTTGAGGAAAAGGAGTCAAGGTCAAAGAGCATCATCTGTACAGGTAAGAAGAAATGAAATACCAGGTTGGAAAATCAACCTTGATGATAAAAAAGTGAAGGTATATCAGACAAAAGTTAAAAAATAGAAAGGAGTGTAGAAATGGAGAGAATGGTGGGATGTTAATAAAACCATCACAAAAATGGGAAGTCAGGAGAACTCTCCTTTACAGAATATGATATGGGGGTTTAAGTACAATGTTTGCAGTTGCAGATGGACAAAAGGAGAAACTTAGAATTCTTCGTTGAACATATTGAGAAGAAGGGGGAGAGGGCTGGGGAGGTGCGAATTATGCCCATCCTGGAGAGGCAGGGAGACAGAGAACTGCATGTGACAATGATAAATTGAAGAAAATAAAGATATGGCACAGTATTTAGATATTTGGCAATAACAGAAAAGGAGGAAGAAATAATTAATGTTAGGTTGACCAGAACTGTATTATACAAACCAAGATGCCTTTGAGAGTAACAGCAGTCACTATTGATAATTACAAGGGGAAAATATGCCTAAATGAACTGAATTGGGCAAAGTGAGAAGTTGGGTCACTGCCCTAGTCCGTGTTGTGCTGCTATAACAAAATACCACAGACTGAGTAATTTATAATGAACATAAATTCATCATCTCACAGTTCTAAAGCCAGGAAGTCCAGCATCAAGGTGCTGGCATCTGGTGAGGACCTTCTTGCTGCATCTTCACGAGGTAGAAAGTGGAAGAACAAGAGAGGGCAAGAGAGATCTCGAGGGGGTGCAACTCATCCTTTTATAATGGTATCAATCCCACCCATGAGAGCAGAGCCCTCATGATCTTCTCAAAGGTCCCACTTCTTGATACTGTTCTAATGGTGATTAAATCTCAAGATGACTTTTAGAGGGGAACAACATTCAAACCATAATAGACACCATATAGGGAATGGAGCAATTGTTGAGCTTTTCTCTATCCTTTAATTTTTTTTGTCTGTATGCATTCTTTTAATTGGGACAAAAAGACAACCCTTGCCTTTTTACTTTTGCATACATGCAAATGATGGTACTCTCTTGTCCGTCTGCCCAGTGTGGTTGTGAATTCCTGAAGAGCAAGAGTCACGTCTTACACATCTTTCTGTTCCACAGGGCTAAAGATAGAAACCCGTGCATTTGCTAAATTAGCAAATATGACTTCTCCTTCTGGATTCCTTAATTGGCTTTCACATTGTATTGTTCTTTTTTTTTTTTTAATTAGTCAAAAGTATCTAATAGGTATAGGTCCCGGAGATAGAAAACAAACATCCACTACAACAATTACAAGGATTATATGAAAGGCACTCTGCTTTCTAATTGTCCAAAACATGAGGACATAGGTTATTTCATTGGATCTTCACGAGAACTTTACTTGGAGAGATCGTGCTATATTCGTCTTGCAGATGAAGCAGATGAAGTTCAGAGAAGTTGAGCAACTTCTTAGGAGTCACAGAAATTTTTAACGGAAGGGCTAAGCCCAGATCGCAAGAATTTTAATTGCCATCCCTTTTCTCAGCGCATTACCACTCACTGTCTCCCTAATGAATCATTTTTCCTCTTCACTGAAGGGCCCTGGCAAGATCTGGATTTCTAGCTTCAGACAACAAACTCTGCCTGCACCTTTTCATTTTCTTCTCCTGCACTGGCTCCTTCTCATTCTACACTGCCAGTTTCCTATGATTGAAATTCGAAAGCACGTAACTGTTAATCTAGGAGTGATTAAAGAGTTTCATTTCTCGGAAGAGTCAGTACTCATCATCAGCTATGATGAATGAGCCCCTAACATCCCCTGATCCCATTATATTGTGATTAATTGTGCCAGTTTAAGTCAATAATTCATTTGTTAAAAATAGGCCTGCAAAGTATCATTTGTCTCATGGGAGATATCAGAATAAAAAAAAAATTCATTTGATACTTCTCATTAAATTAGCGTTGGAAGTTATATTGAAGAGCCCTGTTCATCAAATGCTTATTGCAGGCTTATTTGATAAGAAGTTGTATTTGTCTAAAATTATGTCTGCTAAGTGTCATAATGGTCTTCATTTTCCCTGTTAATAAAAAGAATAAAAAGTCTAAATACGTGCATGACTGGAGAAAAGAATGGGACTCGAAACTGGGATTAGACTATTTCCTAAATAAGTTTTTTTAAGAAAATAGGTATAAATGATGCTCTGGTTTTTATTGCATTAAAATATTCTTTTAAAAGAAAGCTAGAGAAATATTGAGTGGGATATCTTCTTCCTGGGGTTGGAAACTGTCCCTGCAGGTACCAAGCTGAATTCCTAAGAGTGGGATTTTCTCCTCTTATCCAGAAATTATTATAAATGCTGCGTTGGGCCTCATTGGGCCATTAAGACATTTTCGGCTGTGATTCTAAGAGAAGATAGAAGTGAGGACGACTTCACTGTAAATGACACTGGTCACCATCATGTGAGAACAGGACTCATACCTGGACTGAGTGGGGTGACTCTACCACACGGGTCGACATCACAGGGGCACGAGGCCAGGTGCTGGGTGAATATTGAGAACTTAATATTTGATGGAGGAAAAGAGAAAGAGAGAAAAATAAAGCAGATGGAAGAGAAAGAAGCAAGATGTAGGTGGAGGAACAGAAAAAAATGAAAGGATGGAGAAAATTGGATTGTCCTTAGAAGGAATTGTGCTTATGGCCACAGTTCTAGGGGACAGTCCAGAGACCAGCTACGTAAGCACGACATGGGAAGAGTTTTTAAATATGAGAATCATAGGCCTTGCACTCAACTTCCCCCACCCCAAATTTTTCTCATTAGGCTTGAGATGATACCCAAGAACATGAATTTTTATAATGCTCCTCAGGTGACTCTGATACACGGTCCATTTTCGGGGGTCAAGAGCAATGCTTAGTTGAGTGAAGCAATGCCCGGTGCTGCCTGGGTAGGTGTTGGGTGAGTGGTGCTAAAATAGGGCTCAAGCTACTTTGGATGACAGAGATGGAAACAATCATGCAAACAATACAATGTTGTACAAATATAAGGGGTTGCCTATACGTATGTCAAGCAAGAGAAAAATGGAATTGTATAAAAGAAAGCCTCGAAACCCTTCCTCCATCTTAGAGAAGGTGCTAAGTTCCTCTTAGGCTCTCTGCACGGTTCTGGTTATGCAAACGGTCATCTCAGCATACAGCCAAATCAAAACCAGAAAACGCTTTTGCCATTTTCTATGATGCTTCAGAAGACAACGGGAATGTGAAGTGGCGAACAAAAGAGTAATTTGGAGAAAGTTTTAGAGCGATGGTGAAAATGCTCCCAACCCTTGACAACCACAGGCAGTCGAAGGACCAAGGCATTTTCTGAAAACTTCCCTGTGGCAAGAAGGCTGAAATCGTGGTTTCAGGCTTCGTGTTATTCTGTGCTGTCCTGTAGGGCCCTTCGCTTTCCCTGCAAATATTGCTAAGTCTACTGTACACGAGAGCATTGGGCTGATGGTGTTGCTGGATGACTAAAGAAGGAAGGGTACGTCCTCACGGGCGTGGGGAAGTGCCATGAGCAAGGGACAGCAGATGCAAAGTAGGGGCCCGTGATCACTTACAGAGCAGGAGCCTGGTGCAAAGGTGATGGGACAAATCAAGCTTGTGTGACTCCCCCTTTAGTCCTGGAAATTCTGGATTCTTTAAAAATATTTGGAAGGGGGCTGGAATTTTCACAGAGGGCCCGTAAGTAGGTTTCTGTTACCTTAAGAACTTTTATACAAGAAAAGCATTTTACTTCTTTTACTTGAAATTCTTTCCAATGGTAGCAGCAACAGGATAGAGATATCATCTGCAGGACCAGAACCTGCCTTTTCTGTATTTCACTTCCTTTGGGAGCATTTCAGCGGCCCCCTCCTCTTTCCTTATAATCAGCTAAAAAATCTCTTCTTGATCCAAAGAAAGTAAGTTCACTTTTTTGGTAAAAAGTGAAACACTTATCCAATATTTCCCTTTAAAGACTTCCATTTATACTTAACCACATTTCACCCATGTTTACGTGTTTGACAGAAGTGGCAGCTCTGCCAGCATCTGTGCCTCCCCTCTGCAATTTAAGCCCCAGGCATGGAACTGTAAATGCATGAATCAACAATGCTGTTGGCACCACCCACCGTGGAGAAAGATGCTGTAATTCTTAATGGACCTTAGAAATGCCATTGACCTAACTTACTCTAAATATTTCTTGAGACAAGTCTGTAACTTTAGTTTTATTGTTTCCCTCATGCAGTAATCAAATTCGGGCAAAATCTAACCACAGACATCTCTAAATAAGAAAAAGGATTTTAGAATGTTGGAGTTAAAAGGAACTTCAGAAATCATCTAGTGGCCGGGAGCAGTGGCTCACGCCTATAATCCCAACACTTTGGGAAGCCGAAGCAGGAAACTTGCTTGAGGCCAGGAGTTCAAGACCATCCTGGGCAACATAGCAAGACCCCCATCTCTACAAAAAAAAATAAAAATTAACCAGGCATTGTGGTGCGTGCCTGTAGTCCTAGCTACTGAGGAGGCTGAGGCAAAAGGATCGCTTGAGCCCAGGAGTTTGAGGCTACATTGAGCTATGATTGTGCCATTGCACTCCAGCCTGGGCAACAGTGTGAGACCCTGTGTTTAAAGCAAATCATCTAGTGAAAGCCCTTTTATTTTTGAAATGTGGAATTAGAAGCTCATAAGTATGAAACAATTTAACTAAGATTATATATTTCTTTGGGACCACATCTAAGATCAGAATACACAAATGTCATTCATTGATTGATAAATATTTGTTATAGAAATTCCATGTGCCAACCCCTTTCTGTACACTAATTTAAAAAACAAAAATGAGGCGGGCATGGTGGCTCACTCCTGTAATCCTGGTACTATGGGAGGCCAAGGCAGGAGGATCGTTTGAGCTCAGGAGTTCGAAACCAGCCTGAGCAAGAGCTAGACCCTGTCTCTACTAAAAATAGAAAGAAATTAGCTGAACAACTAAAAATATATAGAAAAAATTAGGCGGGCATGATGGCATATCCTGTAGTCCCAGCCACTTGGGAGGCTGAGGCAGAAGGATCGCTTGAGCCCAGGAGTTTGAGGTTGCTGTGAACTAGGCTGATGCCACGGCACTCTAGCCCAGGCAGCAAAGTGAGACTCTGTCTCAAAAAGAGACAAAAAACAAAAATGAAAAGACATAGTCCCTTGAGTCAAGCTGCTTACAGATAAGAGACAAATGTACAAAGAATTACCTTTTTAATAAATATAATTTTCAATAGTTTATTAATTATTTATTTATAGATGGGGTCTTACTATGTTGCCCAGGATGGCCTCGAACTCCTGGGTTCAAGTGATCTTGCACCAGGCTTAATTTTCAATAGTATAAATTTCAGTCATTTAATCTGTCAGGGGATAGACGGGGAGGAGGGCGGAGAACACTGTGGCATTTGGGTCACAATGGTCATGCCTCCTGTCCCTTAAATCACAATAAAGATGGTGTGTTTCTGAAAGCAACAGTAGTCAATGGCTCACTCACATCCCAAACCCCTTTGGATTTAAAGCAAAGGGTTCAAAGACTCCATGGGTCAGTGACATCCTGAGCTCAGGAACCTCCATATTTTGATAAAGATGGAATGGGGGGATCAGAAATCAGAAAACCACTTTTTTCTAAGGCTATGTAGGTTAATATTACACTGAAAACACCATGAAGCCACTGAGAATACATACATTCTAACATCAGGAAGGGAAATTAGACACCCAGCCATGTCCCGGCAGAGCAAGTCCGCAAATCTAGGTGCTTAAATCTCTTCTGCATCCTGGATTCTTCTGGTGCATAATTGGCACCACAATAGTCCTGCGGTGCCTGGCAGGTATTTCACACCTCCTAAATCAGACTGCCTGGGATCCGCCCAAGCAGGCCTTCGCACCCCGCACAGTGGCCTCATTGTCTGGAAAGAAGCTGCCTGTCTATTGACAAGGCTCTGAAAACACATCGTCTCCTTCCCTGCCCCCGCCAAGAAACCGTAATGCAGCAAACCTCAGGCCAGAAATAGATGAACGCCCCGGAGGAGTTGCAGGACCGAGCTTTCATAATGCAAAGGCAAGTTGCATCTGCCAGGAGGGGGCAGTGGAAATGCCTTGGTCCGGAGGCTGGGAAGGCCCGCGTGGTCACTTACCCACCGGAGCAGACAGGACCTTGACTGTGGCTTTCTGGTGAACTTTCCGGAGGCATTCAGCCAAACTGCCCTAGCTTTTTGCTCCTATGCTAGAGAGATGGTCTGAGGTTTCTAGATGTTTCTTGAGGTTATAGATTACATTATCCCATGGGTCATTTTCAACGTACTTCATGTGCAAAGGAAAGTTAGGATAATTGTCTCATTTAGAGCAAGAAACAGGTGTGAGGACGAAGTGATCCGGTTCTCTCCTCCCCTAACGACAATTGTTCCCTGGAAGGCAGAGATGTGTAGAAGCAATGGTGGATATATGTCATGGAGTGTGTATTTTGTTAGTGTAAAAGCAGTTATATGTTGCCCTTTTTAAATTGGTGAAAGAAGAGCCTACAATTATACTTTCACAATAACTAAAGGTTAACTTTGCACATTTCATCTGGATGCTTTTTAGGAGATCTGAGACTCTCAATTGTGACACTTGTCAGTCTCTCTTTCGGACTCGACTTTCACTGGGGAAAAGTTCACACATCTGACAGCATCCGAAGGGCTCCTGCCTGCTCATGGCCTTAGACTAAGACACGTGGTGTCTTGCTTCCTTTCCTTTGATGCCATCTGGCTCTACACTGTCATCTGACAAACAAGGAAACTGAAGCTCAGAGGAGTGACCTGATTTCAAAGGTGACAGGACCAGAGCCGGCACAATAATCCAGCCCTCCGGTCCAGAGCTCTTCATCTATGACAGTGATTCATTTGGGGCACGACCGGATCCATAGCCAGCTCCACACTCAACAGCATTGGTGGAAAGATGAACAAAGAGGGAGATGAACAATACAGAACAAAGTGTTGACCATAGTATTCTACCCGGAGTTTAAATTAGAACAAATGTGCTGTGGTCCCGCAGAACTTCCGTGGAATCAGCCTATGACATGGGAACGGCAGGAAGTGGGGAAGTAGGGTTATGTGTACGTGTGTGCACACATCGGGGTGTGCTGGGGGAGGCGCGGGCACAGCCGGAGGCAGGCCGACATCACCGGAGGGGCCTTTCCTCATAGAGCCTGATTTTCTCAGCTTCCCATGGAGTCCAGGAGGCAGAGAGAAGGCCTGAGTCTTCGCTGTGTGTTTACTTTCCAGCGGGCTATTTTACTGCTTTCCTGTTCTCCTCCTCGTCTATTTATTCAGGTTGGGTCCACACTTGGGGGATGAGAGGGGGAGGAAATTCACAGCCATGCGGTGGGGCTTGGTGCCTCTTCCGAGACTTCCAGGGCTGGGTTACACATCTTCCTGTCTGTCAAGCAGGGGGTTAACCACTGATGCACACGTGTCCTCAGCAGTCAAGCTCTTGTGCCCGTTAGCTTTGAGACAAGGAGTGCATCGTGGCTTTAGTGAATGTTGTGCAAAGGGAAAAAAAAACATTTAAAAATCTAGCATGGGAAGAATGGTAAAATTGCTGCTTTGAGACATCTTGACTACTGACAGAGCAAGAAGATCTCCATATGAGCCTGGCCCTACGTTTTCCAATTGTGCGTAAGATGCCTGCAGCTCTGCGTAACTACCTAGTACCCAGTCTTTACCGCATCCAAGAAAAGAACCAGGCTCTCTTCTTTTAAGCCATGGGTTTGGAAAGGAACAAATAAGCATTGAGTACTTATCATAGGCCAAGCATTGTTCTTAATACTGTACCTATATAACCTCATTTTATTACCATGGAAATTCTGAGATCTGAACTCCATCGAGGCTCAGCCAATGCTGGAATCCATGTTTACCGTCTGTGTGCCCTGTGCCAAAAAAATGTCATCCTTCCAGCTGGAGCGGCTCAGCAAGAAAGTGTGATTGAATGAGAGAGTCCAGTGTCACCATGTCCTAGACAGGGGATCTAGAGCAAGTCACTCTACTCTGTTTATATCAATTCCTCAGCACATAATAAGGAGAATAACAATGACCAGCACCTACTGCATGGGATGGTTTTGAGAATCAGATGAAATACTCAGTGAACCATAAAACATTATGTAAATATTACTAGTAGGATGGGACTTTGGGCTTTTGTGGGTTTTTTTATGTTTTTTTTGGGTTTGTTTTTTTTTTTTGTGGGGGGCTGGGCAAAGTCTTGCTGTGTCATCCAGGCTGGAATGCAGTGGCTGATCATAGCTCACTGCATACTTGAACTTCTGAGTTCCAGCGATCCTCTCACCTCAGTATCCCAAGGAACTGGGACTACAGGTGTGCACCACCATTCCTGGCTAATTTTTAAAAATTTTTTAGAGACATGGTCTCTCTTTGTTGCCTCAGGCTTGTCTCAAACTCCCGGCCTCAATGTTGGCTTTTTTTTTCATTGATGTAAAGATATTAGAAACATATGAACTACATATAAGTTAAACATTTTCAAGTCTATAGAATAGAATCAAAGACTCACTCTGTCCTGATGTGAATGCAAATACAATTAATTCCGTGAAACCTCCTGTGACAAGCATCTCATGTACCCTGTACTTCTTAACATCAGCAGTCCTCAGCCAATCACATCTGATGTCCCTTTTATATTTATATTTTAAACCATTCCTTATTATCCTGAAAAGAAATTTATAAAAGATATAATCTATCTAGGCACATAATTTTAAAAATCATGTAACACTCCATTTTTAGTAATGTAAAGGAAAAAATCCAGGGAAGAGCTATAATAGGCAAATACTCAGGCATGACTTCCCTGGTAGGAAGCATGTAGTACTCAGAAGCCTGCTCCTCTACGTGCAATCAGCAGGAACGTACCAGCCACAAATGTAGACCGATGCTGGTGTATTTTATTGTGATTTAAATAACACGTTGATATTGCTTTTAGTGATATATTTTCTAAAATAATGAACTACTCTTGGTGAAGTTCCAAATAAAAGTACTATTATTTGTCAATTTACAAAGCTAATGTTTTACTGGAAAATTTAGGGGATACTAAAACAATGCAAAAAATGTTTTTGTATTTATACATAATACAGACTTAAGTTCAGATCATTTTAAATAGGTTTTTCACTCAACTGTGTGTCCAATGGGACATTTGAGAATTGCATGTGAAACAGGATAATTCTTTGATGTATGGGGTTGACCAGTGTATTGCACGATCTGTTGCCCTTGGCCCCATCCACAAATGCCAATTATGGTGGTGATCAAAAACACGAACCAGATGAACTCCCAACTCCCCGAGGCGGGGTAGCTCCTCCCCACCCCTGCCCCACATTGAGAGCCACCACTGCACAAGCATCCTTGTGCTTCAGGTCTCCTCCTTCTGTCTGAGCTCACCTTCTCTCTCCAGATCACCCAGGATATCTCTCTCCTTTGTTCTTGTTCTTTCTCTGTGTCTTATAATCTAAACACTTCAACTTAACTCAACATATCTTTCTCTCTTTACCTAAATTCTTTACTCTTAGCCTGGCAATCTGTGTTCTCTTTGAACTATTTTGCTCCCAACCCATAGCCTGGGTTGATTCCTGGAGGAGAGAGCAAGGCTTAGAATTGGTTCTTAAAACTAGAAAGTAACACGGGAGTCATTTAGTTCAACTCTCATTTTACTGGTGATCAAACTGAAGCTTAAAGATGTACAGCAACTTACCTGAGGTCCCACAACTAGTGAGCAGTAGATTCAGGACAAGAACCTCAGTATCTTCTACTACCCCATACCATAGTCTGTCTTGCTTAATAAACCAATAAACCAAGCAACAAACACTTATTAACATCATGTAAGGCAATGTGTCAGGAATTCCTTAACCTTCCCGAGTTTAAGGTAAAGTGGGAAGGATAAGAAAGGAAAATAAAAACAATGATTCAGTTCAATGAAGCACATGTCTTGTGTTCCAGTTTTGTTCAAGCTTTGTGCTCCATGATTCAGGAGATACAAAGAGTAGCCGCAGCTTCAGCCAACGCTTTAGAGCACGTGGTCTGGTAGTGCGATGAGACCTCACTATAACAAGGCAGACTGAAATATGCAGTTGCCACACGGAGAGATGCAAATTCTTTATAAGAGGAAAGGATGTTAGGGAAAACTTTATGGTTGCATTTGCGATGATCTTGGAGGAATGGTGGGAATTTGTCAGGTGAAATTGTGATGGTCAACAAGAAAACTCTTGGGGAAATTCATAAACAAAGACCCAGAGAGAGAGGGAAAAAACCTCACAGGGTGAGCTTTAGGAATAAGCAGTTTGGTTTGATGGAGCGCAGGAAATTTCTAGAGTGGTTAAACCAGGCAAGGTCTTAAGGCTAAAATTCGGAATTTCTTGAAAGTCAAGCTCAAAGCATGCTGTTAAATCAGTGGGCAATGAGTGTAGTATATTCTGATTGTCAGTTTACTTGACAGCCCTTCCAAACTCTGTGTGTTAGTGTCAGGAGCTACTCAGGCTCATCCATATTCCTGATTTCCTCCTCTTCTGGCTCATTTGTTGGAGTACATTTCCCAGCCCTGTGCATTCTGTCCATGAAATGTGGGCAGAAGTGATATTTACCACCTCAAGACCTGGCCTTGAAACTTTCTCATGCATTTCTTCTCCTGCTTCTGACAGCTGAATGCAGATGTTTCCAGGGAGGTCTCCAAAGCCCTACCAGATGATAAAACCACCAGGTGAAACAGCTGGGCTTCGATCATCTGTGTCAAACAGAGCACGTCCTTGCACTGCCTCAAATCTGCACTGGCTATGACTCTACTGTGAGGGACCACTGAAATTTTGGAATTGTGTATCACGGCAGTGAGCTAATAACTCTATGTGGATTGTATTGTATTTTATTTTATCTACCTATCTATAGGGCCTTGTACAAAGTAGCAACTCAATTAATTTGAGTAGGAGATGATTAAATAAATTATTGAATGAATGAATGCAGTCATGAACACAGTTGATTTTAGAAAACAACATTCAAATGACAGTCTGAAGGTAGAATATGTTGAAATGAAGAGAACCAAGAGGTGAAGAGATTACTTAGGCAACATTTGTTATCTTTTGTGTTTTTGATAGTAACCATCCTAACAGATGTGACATTACATCTCATTATGGTTTTGACTTCTATTTTCCTGATAATCAGTCACATGGAACATTTTTTATATACCTGTTAGTCATTTGTATGTTTTCTTTGTAGAAATGTTTATTAAAGTCCTTTGCTCATTGTTTAATTGGGTTATTTGGGTTTGGGGTTTTTTTTTAAGATTGAATTATAGGAATTTCATATCTATTTTAGATATTAAACTTGTATCAGAGATATGCTTTGCAAATATTCCACAGATTCACTTTGTACCCTTTTGATTGTTTCCTTTGCTGTGCAGAAGCATTTTGTTTGATGCAATCCCATTTGTCTATTTTTGCTTTTGCTGCTTGTGTTTTTCGTATCATAGCCAAAACACTATTGCCAAGACCAATGTGAAGAAGGCTTTTCCTTAAGTTTTCTTTTAGGAGTTTACAGTTTCAGGTTTTACATTTACATTTTTAATCCATTTTGAGTTGATTCTTGTGTATGGTGTGAGAAAGGGGTCCAATTTCATTCTTTTGTACATAGATATCCAATTTTCCTGACTTCGTTTATTGAAAAGACTATCCTCTCCCCATTATGTGTTTTTGGCATCCTTGTCAAAAATCAGTTGATTGTACATGAGTGGGTTTTTTTCTGGGTTTTCTATTCTATTCCATTGGTCTATATGGCTGTACCATACTTTTTGATTACTATATCTTTGTAATATAATTTGAACAAAGCCTCCAGCTTTGTTCTTTTTCAAGATTGTTTTATTATTAATGGTCCTTTGTGATTTTATAGAAATTTTAGAATTTTTTTTTCTATTTCTCTGAAAAATATCATTGGGATTTTGATAGGGATTACATTGAATCCATAGATCACTTGGGGTAGTATGGACATTTTAATGAAATTAATTCTTCCAATCCATGTACAAGATGTGTCTTTCATTTATTTGTGTCTTTTTAAATTTCCTTCATGGATGTTTTGTAATTTTCAGTGTACAGGTCCTGCACCTCTTTGGTAAAGTTAATTCCTAAGTATGTTATTCTTTTTGTTGCTAATGTGAATGAGATTGTTTTCTTAATTTCCTGTAGAGAAATGGGAACCCTTCCACATCACCGGTGGCAATGTAAATTAGTACAACCATCACAGAAAACAGTATGGAGGTTCCTCAAAAACTTAAAACTAGAACCACCATGTGAATCAGCATTCCCACCTCTGGGCATATATCTAAAACAACTGAAATCAGGATTGTGAAAAGAAATTTGCAATACCATGTTCATGGCGGCAACATTCACAACGTCCAAGATGCAGAAACAGCCTAAATGGCCTTCAATGGACGAATGGATAAAGAAAATGTTTATACACACGCACACACACACACACACGTACATACACAATGGAATACCATAAAAAAGGAAATCCTGTCATTTGTGAAATATGGAAGACATTATTGGCCGTGAAATAAGCAAGACACAGACAGAGAAATACTTCATGATCTCGCTTGTTTGTAAAATCTAAGACGGTCAAATTCACAGAAGTGGAGAGTAGGGTGGCGGTTGCCAGGGACTGGGGGGAGGGATAAATGGGTTGATGTCAGTCAAAGGGTACAAAGTTTCAGTTCTGCAAAATGAATAATTTTTAGAGACCTCACGTACAGTGTGGCGATGGCAATTAACAAGACTTCACTGTATACTTGTCATTTGCTAAAAGGATTGTCTTACTGCACCACACACAGACACACACACACACACACACAGACACACGCACACGCACGCACAATGGCAATGGTTGCCTGAGTTGTTTTCAGGAACTTAGAGTCAGCTTCTTGTCCGGTCCAAGCCGGTTGGGATCGCCAGCCCCTAGCAGGACCTGGTGACTCTCGATGTCAAAGCGCTGAAAATCCTCCCTCGGACCAGCCAGCGCCGCCTTTTTCCGCACACGCGTGCTGTGAAGGGGAGCGGCGCTGCCCACACCGGCGCAGGTCGCCGAGCACCAGTTTCCTCTCTTCTCAGCTGCAGTCACTTTCCCCGCCTCAGACCACCCCAAGGCATCCCTGGCTCCCCCTGCTGGGGAGGCGGATTGAGCCCTGTTCTCCCGTCACCTCGCTCGGCTGCCACGTGCATAGTAACCTACATCAAACCTTGTCGTCTCGGTGCCTGGCTGACCACGCGGTGGGGAAAGCAGACCTGGTTTGGTGACAGAACCAGAATGACGCAGGTCCCCCGAAAGCTGCAGAAGGAAGATCCTCAGCAAGGCATGGTTTAGAGAGGGAGGGAAGAGCAGGAACACTGAGACGGAGAACACCTGTGGGATGGGTCTCAGAAGAGGCAGGAGCTTGGGGTTAAGAGCACAGGAGGGAAGACCCCAAGGATTAGGAAACGGCGACGGTCTTCCCCTCTGCCAGAAGAGCAAAGAAAGAGAGGATGAGCAAAACAACAGAGCAGAAGCAGAGGGGATTAGAGGAAAGGCCAGACAGCATCTCAGGCAGGAGGGCCGTGTCCTCTCAGGTGAGCGAAAGGAAAGGCGATGCCGGGCAGGTGAGCGTCTGCACAGGGAGCGGCCGCCCGGGTGGGGAGGCAGGTGTATGCAGAAAGCCACAGAACGCCAGCAGGAAATGAGCTCTGGGTGGGATCCTGATGGAATTAAAAGTTGCTTGAATGAAAGGTGCAAGGGGAGGTGAACGCAGGGAGGAGGTTACCGTCTCAGAAAATGTAAACGTTCAAGATCTAAGTAGGGGAGGAATTTGAAATGAGGATAATAGTCATCAGAGTGAACAGTGATTACAGTATTAAAGTGCCAAGTAGTATCCTAAGCAATTTCTATGTAGTATCTCAGTAAATCCTAACAGCACCCCAGCGAGGAGGGTATTATCATTATCCCATTCGATAGATGAGTAAATTAAAGGACGAGATGGATAAGCCCTTTGCTTGGAGGCGCACAGTTAATAACGACAGGTCTAGAATTTTAACCCAGTCCTATCAGCCCCAGTGAACTTCATGCCAGACTGGCCACGGTAATCGGTGCTGCCACCCAGGTGCGCAGCGCCACGCAGGTGGGACAGAACTCCCTGAGGATGTGGAACCTGAACCGTGTCTGAGTACAGAGTTGGGAAGATGATGGTTCGAGATGTTGGAGTCTCTCGGACTTTAGCAAAGAAAGGAAGGCTGTGAGCCAGGTGCCGGGGTCACTAAGGAAAGTAAAGGTGTTAATGAACAATGCTACGTGGATTTCAACACCAGCAGGGCTGTTGGGTAGTAGTCACAGAACAACGGTAGGGAGATGTAAGGGGAGAATGGACATGCCAACCCGCCTTCTATCCAGTTACGGGACAGGATCAAGAGGATAAGAGAGGAACACGTTGAGAGGCTTCCAAGAGAAACGGTGTCTTCAGAGAAAAGGCAGGGCTCACTGAACACTAGGAGATGGAAAAATATGTAAAGAATTCTACGGCAAGATCTGTGAGTTACTTTAAAAATATAGAGTCCCAAGGCATAGGATGCACAGGTTCAAGTAGACAAATATCAGACAGGAGGTCAAGGCTCTCTGGATAGGAATAAAAGCAAGAGCCAGGTGGAGACAGGGTGCAATTTGGGATTTAACACTGTAACGTCAATGACCAGAGCTGGGGAAGAAGAAGATGGGAGCAGGGATGGAAAACGAGGAGTGCAGGAGAGTTGGTTTTCCGTGGTGGCCACCAGGGGGAGCTCCAGCCTCCTCCTCCCTCACAGTGGTGAGGTGAGGCGCACAAGCTCCCAGCCCTGTAAGACTAGTTCCAGATCTGAACCTGTTTACTAGTTGTAGGACTAGGACAAGCCACTGAGTCCTTCTGTTAAGCAGAGATGATGAAATAGAGACAATGAGAGTAGCTGTGAGGATTAACACATTAACTGCCATATGAGTTGTATTTAACTCACACCAGTTTTGAGCCCGGGGCCTTGTGAAGCCTATGTAACTCACGTCTCTTCACCTTGGGAGCCACGATAACTATTTTCAAGTTGCGTATAACTCACACACAGAAAACAATAAGGAAAAACAAATTTTTTATTAAATTAGAAAAGATTGTTTGTTTTCAAAGTTTTTATTCTATTTTCATAATAAAACACTGTGGCTCCAAGGAAAAAAATATTTTTTCCTACTGTGGCAGCCAGTGTGCTAAATGAGATGCTACATGGTCTTCCCAGAAGACGCTTAGTCAGCATGGACCAAAAACAAGACCTGAGCACCACCCACCTGGTGCTCAGCATGGCAAGGGCCACCACTAGCTGCTGTGGACTCTTCCCTTTAGGATGTGCTCTTTAGGGACTGTCTTTCTCTCCAACACTGCCCTGCGGCTCCTGTGGAAAAACAGGGTGTTGCTGCCTCCAATTTTCTTTTTCAAGAAGAACCCATAGACTGGAAGTCCGGGATCAGGAACCTTGAGACTTTCCAGGCCTTTGGACGGAACCCCCTCCTTCCTTGGGGCTGTTCTCCCTGCCCAGGCTCTTGTCTGCAGCACAGTGCTGAGGTGTTTGGACTGAGGCATGGTCTGGGGAACATGGCCCAGGAGGCTCCCCAGCCGGCTTCCAACCTGGCCTTGTGGTTTGGGCGGGCTCGTGGTTCACACAGGGTCTGAGACCACAATGGGCGCACACTCATGGAGCGTCATGGGCAGTGAAGACAGTCTGGTGACACCAAGGTGACAGCCCGCTAGAGCTGGAGCAGGGAGGTGAGGAGATGCCCCCTCCTGCTCTCTGTTTCCATTTCTAGAGCACATCTCTCCACGCAGATCTCTCAGCATTCACGGTCGCTGTCCCCATGTGCGCTGGTTTGGGATAAACGTGAGGCCTGCCAGACCCCACCAGCAAGGGCGGGACAAACAGCGGGAGCTTCCTTGAAGGAACTACTCACAGGGACAGTGCCCTGTGTGGGGCCTGGGCCCCTCATTACCATTTTATTGCGTTTCTCTTCTCTACACCCTGAGGTCTTTCTCTGGAATAAACATAAGACCAGTTACTTTAGACATAAAATGTGCTTTTCATTAAAACCCTCTTCTGGCCCCTCCAGTCCCAACAAGGCATTTCCTGCCTGGTCTAATTGGGTTTCAAGTTATCGATGATACTGTTTCTCTACGAGGGACAAAAGTATAGAGGACATCCCTGCGTCCTGCTAAAAGCCCTCCTACCACCGGTATGCGCCAAAACTTCCCTGTGGGAAGCTATAAGGAAAACACCAGTACAAGAGGGAAGATCATTCAGAAGCTGGAGGGAAAGACTCATTATCCTTGTGGACTCTAGAACCACATTCCTTCCTCTTACCCTCATCCAAACCTTCTTCCTCCCCACTGAGGTGCCTTCCCCAACCCTATCAGCCAAGGGAAATAGGTATTCAACATTGAAAAACAGGGCCTCTTAGTCTGCCCAAGTTGGAGGCATCTAGAATTTTTCCCAAGAGCAAACTTACCAGAGTTCTCTGCAGAGACAACCCAAGCGAATGCATTCCAGAGCTAACCAGTCTCCACGGGACTCCTGCCCAGCGAGAAGAGAACTACAGTTAACACAAGCCCCGACCACACATAACCCCTGTCCTCGAGCAGTGGTTCTTGGTTCTGACGGCACGTTACAAACACATAGGGAACTTCTACAGCTTCTGGCCTAAGGGTCCCACACCAGAGATTTGGATTTAAATGCTGTGATATGAAACCAAGTCACTGGTATCTTTTACAGCTTCTCGGAGGTGTTCAAAGGAGCAGCCCAAGTTGAGAACCACCATTCTAGAGCGGTGCTATCCAATACAGCAACCACTAGCCATGTAGCTTTTTGTGGCTACTTAAAGTTTAATTAATTAAAATTAAATACAGTTTAAAATTTCAGTTCCTGAGTTTCACTTGCTATATTCAAGGGCTCAGTAGCCACAGGTGAGCAGTGATTCCTGTGTTGGAGAGTGCAGACAGAGAACATTCCCATCATCACAGAAGGTTCTATTGGATGGAGATGTCCTAGATCATCGAAATGGCCTAAGTCAAAACTCCTCAGTTCTTCTACTGACCTTGAAGATTGCTTTTTCCAAATTTAATTGTCTCCCCCTCTCCCTGTGCTCCAAAGTTCACAGCAAGTTCCGGTGTCGAAGCCTCCTCCACCAACAGGCCTCCTTGGCCATCGGGGTGAGACCAAAACTGAACTACGCACCAGGGACTTTGCATTCACCATCACGCTGTAAAAGATGACATTCAGAGATTCCCTGACTTGCCCCGAATCACACAGCGAGGGGCAGAGTCAGGATCTCAAACCAGATCTATGTCTACCAAAATGCAAACTTGCTTACGCAGCCCAGCCACTCCACCCGGAGGACTGGCCACATCAGAGCTTCCTCCTCCAAAGGAAAAGGCCCTAAAATGCACTCGGCCCACCACCGGGTTTCCTCGCCAGTTGCTCTTTATGCTCAGCACATTCTGACCCTGTCACTGCTACCACCTCCAAGGTGAGGTCCTGCAAAAAGAATGACGTGGACTCATTGTGCTCAGCTTGCCTCGCCGTGGCCAGGAAACAAAGGGAAGTGCCACCCTTTGCTTGGCTGGTGAGACTTGCTGGCAGAGGTCTTTCTGATCAAACCCGTGGCATGAACCTTAGGAGCAAACCCTTACAGGAATACAAAGAAGAGAACCAGCTTGTGAAGCTTTTAAGATAGAAGTTTCCAGGAGACAGGCCACGAGTTTGGGGTTCCTGCGGTGTCCTGTTGCCTGAAGCAAATTGTTTTGTATCTTTTAGTACCTGGGAGAAAACACCTGGGCTCTGTTTGGCTGCCATTGGCTTGATTTAAACTTAAAACTGTACGCAAGCGAGCAGGTCTCTCTCACTCTGTGCATGTGCGTGTGTGTGTGCTTGTGTGTGTGTGCGCTGCATTGTGGTGGCCTGAGGGTAAAGAATTGGGGAAGAAGGAAATGGGAGCTAAGACTATTTCTAAACACAACAAATGTTTGCATTTTAATTGCTTTCAGTTATGGCCTTGCAAGCCATCAAAAAGGGTACAAGAAGAAATAGAAGGGGTAAATGTGGAGTAAATGGATCCTGGCCTAGAACAAGAATAGCTCACATCCTGATGGGCTCAGACCCCTGACTAATAGCTGTGGATTTTGCCAACGTCTTCCACGTTGTCATATTTACCTTCTTAAATATGCTCATCGTCACCCAAAGTCACTACTCTCCTTTTATTTTGTCACCCTACACAGTCTCATCAGTTGCTTAAACTGTGAATTCTGGGCCAGCGAACTTGTCAATGGACCAAAGACAAAGTGAGTGGCTTCTGTGCGTTATGGACCTGGGCCCAGGGCCACCAGGGCCTCCTCTGCTGGACACACAAAAATCTACCCCCTCAATGCATAATCTCATGAATCATGCATGATATTTTCCTGTTTTCATGTCAAAATTGTAATGCATATTACTATTTTATAATTTGGGACCCTTTATCCTAACGATGCTGTTACCCAGCCTGTGTTTTGATGGTGGTTATTTTATTCTAATGGGCTAATATGGCTACAACCATGATATAAACAGATAAAAGCACTTTGTTAATTTCCTCAATTCTGCAAAAAGCAGGACACCAGCCATAACAAATTTTTGATGGAGAGACACTATATCCACTTAGGCCACAAGCCAGGGTCTTTTTAACAGCATGAATCAGAGCCTAAGCACCAAGTTCGAGGCTCTTTTTGCTAATGGTGTGATCACCTGCTTCCCTTTGATGGAAAACTTCCATCACCGGGCTTAGCGTATGGAAAAGCACGATGCAGCTTTTCTCTGGACTGAGATATCTGTGAGGCCCTAGAGCATCCAGAGGGAAATGATGAGGCCCACTCTGCACTGGGGGTCTGTTCATCCAGCACCCCATTTCAGGGCCTGGGGTAGTAGGTAACAGGCTACTGCAATGGGCTTTCGGTGCCCCAGCAACTCTGAGCCTCCTTTGCCCTGACTGCTGCTGCTTTAGACAGCTCCTTCATCCCGTGAGACTGAAGACTCTGCCACCTGCTGTAAGACGTGAAAACACCCAGAGCCTCACTGCCATTTCCAGCACAGTGAGTTGCACACGGTGCTATGTGGACTGTGCATGCACCCGGCCAAACCTGGACACCATGCTTGGTGTCTTACCTTACAGGACTGGGGCTGACTCGGGCCAGAGCTATGTGAGGCTTTTGGCTCAGTTTATTTGGGGTGGATTCCTGATTATAACGCCAGTTGCCCAGGGGACAGGCAAATCACAAGCAGATGATCTGATCTGATTTTTAACAAGTGGCCTGATTAGATCACTTGTTTTAACAACCCAATCAGATTGACTAGGTGGCAATGCATCGATTTCGTGGCACTGCCTGAATCAATCTGAATAAAACCAGTTAGTGCCACATATAAACACAGCTGAATTCAGACATGTAGGATGTAATCTTTCCTTTAAGCTCTTCAGGAATATAAAATAGAACTACTTAGGTGGTGTCTCTCTATATAAGGCTAAACCGTTCTGTCCTAACCCCTAACTCCCTAAACAGAATCCAACTTCTTTTCCTGGTTTGGTTCAGTAGACACTCCCTCTTTGCATGCCCTGAGCTCCCAAACAAGATATTTATGATTGCAACAGATAAGGATGGAGGACGAAAGACACACGTGTAAGCTGTTAAAAAGTTCCTTTCCGTGGGATTATGAAATCCCTACCCAGCGGTCGAAGACAGATTGATTATTTACTGCAGGAGAACAGTCCAACAGAATTTATGCAAAATGAAGATTCTAAGAGATTCTTGGCTAACGCTATTTGACTAACAACTGACTTATTAACCCCAGCTTTATTAACAGCCATACTCTCTTCTAGTTAGATGGAAGAGTGATCCGAGGGGAGACTTAAGATTATTTGGGGTTTTTTCCCTTGACTGCACCCTGTGGTCATGCCCAGGTCTCTGTTTCATTACTCCCCAGTACTCCACGGACATTTCTCAAATCAAAAGGCCAGTTGATCATAGTACTCCTATAATTGGAGTTTAGCAGGGTATTTATAATGACTATTCTTTCTCATTGGCTGTGTCCTTCCTGCATCTCAGTTTTCTCATCTGCAAAATGAGACAGTTGGATTGAATCATCTCTAAGATCTCTTTCAGTACTTGCCTCGTGTGTCTTCAATAATATGTCATGCTGGCATTCACACAGCACATTTACATCTTGTAAAGCAATTTTGTATCTATAATCTGTGGTGTTTCTACGCGGTTGCTCTAGGAAAACAGACCCTTCCATTGCTTCAGACATACTGCCCTTGGGATCGGATCAGATACTCAACGGTCCGACCGACTTAGTGTGTAAGATGTCAAATTAGTATGGTGTCCGCTGACCACTGGATTCTCAGATGATTCTAGATTCCTTAGGCACAGTCATGTCCTGTTGGTGTGTAAGTTAACACCACCTGTCAGTGTTCCATGTGGCAAGAACTGTGGCATGAGGCAATGAGCTTTAACCACCTTGTGTTGAAAGACAGAACTTTTCTTCCTTGTAGTTAAGCTTTTATCAAGACCTTAATGCCAAGGCATTAAAGAGAGAGAGGGCGGAAAACCTTGGAAGGTTTTCGTACTTATTATAAAAAAAATTCTTTCTTTCATATTTTTTTTGTTACCATTACCAAAATCTCCTCCAAACACACAGACCCTACAGTATCCCTATTAAATTATATAGAGCGAGTCCAGCCCCTGACTGTCAGTGGGGCCCATCAGTCCTAATTTATCGCCCCAGGAAACACAGTACAATTATGGTAATAAATAATAATAGGATTCAGTACATGACAACATGAATGATGGAGCCTCTCAGAATTCATTTACATTGCTTTGTGTTGCAATCATCATGCCTCTAATGTAATGCCAAGCAAATGAGCCCCTTTGAATATTGTGCAATCTATTGCAAGTCAACTGGCACAAAACTCACTCAATAAATCATGTTCAAACACATGCCTGTAATGACAGGTAAATCAACAATGAAGTAATTGCATTTAATGTATTGAAATACTGGACAAAAAACAGTGACCTCAAAGTGACTTTTTGTAAAAGGTATGATATAGTTGCTACAGGGAGTGAGCCCTTCCTAGGAGGCATGCCTTGCTTAGCTGCACACGCCAGAACTGACCATGCTGCTTTCAGCAGACCTTGACTGGCCACTTTCTTTCTGCAGTAATCATGAGATCCGGCTTCAAGTGTTCACTACCTTGAACATAAGAGTCACAGGTGAGGGTGGAAATCAGCTTGGAGCACAGCAACCTCTCCTCTGCCTTTGCAATCACCCAGCTCCGAGTTTTGTAGCCAGCTCTGAAGGCCGCCTGATGGGGAGCAGAGAGCCTGAGTCAGAACTCAAAAGAGCTGTGTCCCTGTCCCAGCTCTGGCATTAACTAAATCTCTGTGCAACTCTGGCCGGGCCACTCTACCTCTCAGCCCTTTGTCGTGAAATGAAATAGGTGGACTTTCATGACTGAAATTCGTTGCAGTTCTAACATTCGAGGAAGCTCTCATTCTAATTGGAGGCCTTCACTTCTGAGCAGGCAGAAAAGAGTCCCCCCACCCCCCGGTGCTGAAGGCACTGGTTGGAGCCAGCATGCATCGCTTCGTCGTTTCTGTTGGGCAGGCCAAGTGGATGTGCTTCTAATTTCTGTGAGTCTCGGGCCTGCCCCTTTCTGGGCAAGCAGACAAGTCTGAAAATAAAGCCCCAGGGGCCCCGTGGATGGATAACAGACAGCCCTGAGATGACAGCCTGCCCCACACTCCCCAGTGCGTCCACCCCCGTCCCCCCTTCCCAGGGACGACGTCAAGAAGAGATGAAGCAGAGCCTCCACGAAGCCAAAGGCCACTTAAGGAACGTTCCTGCTCTTGTGAAAAACTCCTTCTTGGCCGCAGGGCCCCCCAACCCTCCCCTGGCATGCCTTCCTCCTTCTGCCCCACTTGCAGGCCCTGACTGTGGTCAAGGCAGACCTCGTGGACCCCACAACCCCAGAGAGGTGGACATGGAAAGAAAGGACGGAAAGTTCACCAAATTTAGTGTAAGGAGATCTGGCACTCAGTCCCGGCTCCAGGGTTTCTCAGACGTGTGACTTTGTGCCAGTTCCTTGACTTATCCCAGCTTCCATTGGCTTCCCCCATAAAGCGATCACAGGAATACGTGTGTCTCCAAGGAGGCTGCTGTGAGGAAAGTGTGACAAATGTGAACAGGCTTTGTTAGTTGTAACACACGATACAAAAATCTCATTTTTATGATTATTGGGAAGAAAAGAACACTCTGAGCCTGGCGTCCTGTGTTCTGCACTCAAACAGTGGTTCTAACCATAAAAGAAAATCAACTGGCTTATTTGCCGGTGTGTTGTCACCGACAGACTCTCCCCGGAGAGGGAGGAGGGACCTGGAGGGTCTCGTTTATGTTGTTCATGTTACCAGCACCTAGAAGAACGTTAGGAAGCATTTATTGAATGGATGAGTAAAGGTTATCTTTTCTTTTCTTTTTTTATAGGAAATTACAATAAAACACTGAACTTCAAGGTATTTTTCAAAAACATATTTGGTGCTAATCTACCCCAAACCTATAAACACAGCCTCCTGCTTCATGCGCTTTTTGTACCGAAAATGCAGCCATTTGGAAGGAAATGGCTTCTTGAGCAATGGCCCTCCTGCAAGATTAGCAACTGGAAAGCCTCTTAAGCCCACTAAGACGCCTTCTGAGGCCAGAACTGGGCCACAGTTTCCCAGGCAACCACAATCCAGAAGAAGACGGCTCACTCCAAAGCAGGAAGAGGTCTGGGAAGCTGGAAAACACGGCCAGCATTTCCACATTAGAGAGGTGTGGGAAGTCGTGGTTAATGGAACCATCAAAAGCCGTTGAGTGAAAGCTATCAGGTTTCCATTCTCGGTGTCGCTGGGCCATAGACACCGTCCACCCTCTTCTGGACGTCATTCCGTGCCAGAACCAGGAAGATTTACTCAGCCTACCTGCCTTTCTTCCCCTTCCCAAAGCAGGCCCCTGCTCCCTTGATAGCTCCCAGATGACACACCCTGATTAGCAAGGCTGCAGCAGGCAGAACAAAAGACCCATTAACAGGGGCTGGTGGGCAGGAAAGCAAAACTGGGGGCTCTGGAAGGGGAGAGGAAAAAAAAGACAGAAAAACTCTAATTTTAGAAAATCGTTACCAGTTGCAGGATGTTGAAAGTGTTCCCCAAAGACGGGAACATCAGGCATGGAAGGACCCCGCTTCTCCACCTGACCTGAAGGACCCCTGATGGCAAATGCGGCTGCATTGATCTTGGGTTTTCTCAACACTGCGCTGCAGTCAGATAGTTCCCGGAAGCAAGAGACGATATTTGGCAGCAACTTGGTAGCTACAACTCAAAGACACCCTCACCCTACCCCACCCCACCCCACCCCATCCCGGAATTCAAAGGTCCCTTCAGAAAAAAAGCCTGTGGCAAGCTGAGTCTAGGGTTAAGGAGGAGGAAGACTGTGCCCTACTTTACAAGGGACAGTTTTTTTAATAAGTCCTTTTCAAGGGACCACATTGTCAAATTTCTCTACAGGAGGCAATGGTCTGGCTAGTCAATATGTTCGGGTTTATAGATATCCCCAAACTCCTACCATTCAAAAGTCCTCCCTACTCCCCAATTCAGCCTCCCCCAAGTCCATATTCTTTACCCTCATTTTCACACCCTCCACTTCCTGCCCCAGCTCTCTCCCACCCCGTCATCCCATTCATCCCAGGAACTCAGGGGCGAGAAATAAACTCCTGCCTCTTGTCATTTTCTGAGACCATTCCCAGGAGCCAATGAGCTGCAGCCCTGGCTGGGAAGTGGCTCTGACTGAGGCAGCTTGATTAATGACTGAGGGTCAGCAGATGTCGCCTCTCCCACTGAATCCCCAAGGAGCACACACAGCCCAGCTGGAAATGGAGATGAGAGGATGGGACACAAGAGAGATGATGAACACAGGAACCAAGAACAAATCAGCCTGGTGGCCTGGACAGGAAGGGCTACAACCAGCTTCATCTGTCTGCCATTTTTTTTTAATTTAATTTTTTTTGGAGGGCAGACAGGGTCTCGCTCTGTCACCCAGGCTGGAGTGTAGTGGCGTGATCATAGCTCACTGCAACCTCTGATTTCTGAGCTCAAGTGATGCTCCTGTCTCAGCCTCCCAAGTAGCTGGGACTACAGGTGTGTGCCACCATGTCCAGCTATTTTTTTTTTTTTTTTTTGGTAGAGATAGGGTCTCACTTTGTTGCACCACAAGCTGGTCTTGAACTCCTAGCCTCAAGCTGATCCTCTTTCCTTGGCCTCCCAAAGTGCTGGCATTATAGACATGAGCCACCACACCTGGCCTATCTTCTTTTTAAAGAGTGGATGTTTGATATTTGATATCAACTCTTTAAAAGGATCCTTCTTCTTGGAGAATATCTATATCAAACATGAGAAAGAAACTTCCCAAAACTCTCGCTATGTTGTTACTGTACCACCATTGGCACCCCGTGAGAAGAAATTATGATCTATAATCACCCAGAAGCCCCAAAACCTCAGGTAGATGATACCTGAAGAATCTTAGTCTTTAGAAAAGACACCTGTAAGTTTTAATGGGAGTTTTGTGCAGACAGAGCATACAACTTTTTTGTTTTCTATAAATATCCTTTCAACTGTATTTGCAGGAAGCAATCAAACACTCCACTGAAATGGACTGAGATTATATTCTCTATTTGTCAGACACCTTCAAGAATTCCAGCCTGGGTGCCAACAGCAGACACTGTAGATCAGAGATTGACAATGCAGTGACCTCGAGCAGTGAAGTGAACCTCTAATGTGGACTTTGGTCCAGAATTCTATGTGCCTTTGTTTTCCCTGAAGTGCAAACACTTAGGGGATTCCCTTTTTTCTAACTTTTTTTTTAAATTTTCACCCAAAACTCTGAATTTGGGGATTCTGGGCTATCAATTATGAATTATTCTCCTGCTTTATGGGGACACTTTTTCTGGGCTATTTTTGGCTTAGAACCATCTTTAGAAACAAAAATCCCTCAGAATTTGAGAGCTTAAAGTCAACTTCCCAAGTGGCAGAATGGGCGTATCTCTTCCCTCCTCACCTGTCCTCTAGACTCAGACAGAAAACACCCGCATTCCAAACTCAAAAACAGTAAAATAGCCAAAGGGACCTTATGGATCATGGAGACCACACCATCATTTCACACATGAAGCGACTAAGGTCCGAAGACAGCATCGGTTGATTTGGGGAGGTACGTGGCAGATCTTCTGTCGGACCCAGGGCTCACAGCCCGAGACTAGTAGTGTTCATTCAAAAATAAAACATTTTTTCTGGTACTCGACAAACACAAAGTTATAGGCCAAGATGAGCAAAAGCATACAATTTGGCTAACTTAACTAGTCAAAAAAGGGTGGAGCTGAATGCTGGGAATTAATACCCAAAATGTGTTCTGCAGAAGAAGTAGACATTTTTGAGATGTCTCACCAAAAAGGGTTATCAAATTAGAGAAATATCACTGTAAAGAAATCTTTTTAATTTAGCATAACCCAACATTTTCTAGGATTCTTTAATTGAGAATCTCAAGGATATGTCTTTCTCTCTCTCCCTCTCTCCCTCTCCCACCCCACCTCCCCACCCCTCTGCTTTTCATAGCATTGATTAACACACTACAGAACTGGTATTATTCCACAGAGCACACTTTGAGAGACGCTGGTCATGGGAGAGGGTTCTGCCAGGAATAAAGAGGATTAAGTCCTGGTCACAGAATTTAATTATGCTACTAATCACTTGCCAAGCTTGGGCAACTCACGTAACCCCTCTGGGTCTCCATTTCCTAATCTCTTAAATGGCCATTGTAGGAAGTGTGATGTTGGACACGATAAACCCTATGGTCCTTCCAGTTCGAACTTTCTGTGATGACCTAACATTGTCCAGCCTTCCCAGCAAGACTGGGAGATTGTGCCAATCAGAAAAGCCAGAGGGTTCGCCCTGCACACACAGCTTCAGCAGGGAACTCGTGCAGGATACTCTTCTGTCCCGGCTTGGGGTGAGGAAAAGAAGGCCTGAGAACCCTGGATTCTCCAGCAGATGAAAGTTGGCACCCTCAGCAGGCACTATTTTGAGCCCGGCCATCACCAAGGCAAAGCCATTCTCTTGTTAAACTTAACTTACTAAATAAGCCTCCTGTATAATCAAATGAATTTGTTTTTTAAAAAATTTATCTCTTTTCATGATGAAGTCAACAAAACAGTCACCTCTCTCATTAAACCCTCTCCCTCTGCCCTTCCTTCCCAATGCTAAAATAACCCACCCATGCACCCCACAGGAGAAAGAAATGTCAACTGGCTTTCTATGGAGTTCAAAAAAAGTCTCTTCTCTCAAATCACATAAATCTCTGAAACTTTCCATTTTGTTTTGTCAATAATTATAAACCTTCCTTCTTCTTCTCTTTTTTTTCCCCAGACCCCATTCTGTGCTCCAGGCCAGCAGCCTGGCTAAGTGTTTGGGTCCCTACCAGCAAGTGCTCTGTGCTCTTTTAAAAAAGCATGCACACATGTTCCGCCTCTTATTTCCTGAGTGGTCCCAACACCTGGAGTGATCAGAGTCCAAAAAAGTCAGGCCAGGAAATTGAGTTCTTCTTGACTCCTGGCTGGGACATTTAAATATTGGACGATGAATGTGCTTTACAGCTAACCCTGTGCCAGAGAAGACCAGGCCCTGCCAAAGAATTCATGGGACCCTGGAGCTCGCAAAGGAGAAGAACCTCACTGATCCATCTAACAAGGAGCCGGACAATTAGTGATTTTCACCCCAAAGTTTTCCTTATCTCCTACCACACAAAAGAAAACTAAAAATCACTCTCCCTCATACACACACACACACATGAAAAATTTTTTCAAGGGGAGGGGACTTGGAAGCATTTTTGAAAAAAGGCTGTTTATTACTGCCAAAGTGCTGATTTTTTTCTGCCTCTGGCAACTGTATGAGAATTGGAGACTTCGGCAGAGAAGAAATCCATTCACTTGTCATCGCATAAAACCTCTGTGTTCCACAAAGGAAATGGCAAAATTTCACCCTTAACTGGATTTGCGGATCCTTACTGGGGGCTGTGAGAGGGGTCAAGCTGTCCTACATCCTGGGACGTTCAGTGACCTCACTCTGCCACGTGAGGGGATGGCTGGTCCTCCAGAGAGATCTCATGTCAGCAGGAGACAGAGGTGGGGAGAGGGAAAGTGAGGGTAGAACCAGCCCAGGCCAAAAGAGAACGATTTCATCTGCATCACCCCGGAGGGCTGGATCAAAACTTCTTTTAAATGAATAGAGCACTGAGGATATTTAATTTTCCCTGGAGTATATCTCATGTTTTATCATATTTTTTTTGAATAATAACTGTTCGGAACAATTGCTCGTTCTTGAGCTTAGCACATTCTATATTCAATAATCATGGTGCTAAGCATGGTATTCTTTTCTCTTCACCTTTCCTGAGTGTGGTTTTTCCATCTACTACCTGTCCTGCTGGATTTAGCCCCATCCACAGAGACAGGGTGGAAATGGCAGGAACGAACCAGAGATCATCCACTGCAACCACTCACTCTTATCGGGTCAGAGAGCCACTCGGACCCTTTACCTGAGATGTTTCCGTCTCTTCATTCAAATACTCTTTCTTCCACTGTTTCCCATTTTGATATCAAAGTCAAAGTGTGGTAACTGCTCCATCCCTAAGAATGTCTGTATCAAATTCCCCTGAATTTCAAAGTGCTGAGGTCAAGATCCAAAAAAAAACTTGAAACCAGAGGAAATGAGGTTGCTAGGATGCTGGGATTGTTTATTATGCTCTCAGCCTTAATTAGGTGTAAGTAACATCTTGTCAGTGTTCTGCCACATATGCTAAAGCTGTAGGGGCAATTTTACTGAGTCTGACAGCTTAAATCAGAAACAAGAGAGTCAACATGTCAGTGATGGGGCTGGACATGATGGATACATTAAGGGGAGTCTGGAAAATTCTGGACTTCATTATATCGACTCTGCTTCTCAAAAGTTTCTGTCAAAAGAATCTCGGCCTTATTGGAAAAGCTCCTCTAGGATCTGATTACACCCAATTACAGGGCCTCCCACGGACACCTGGACACATGAGGGTTTTTCTGCAAGAGAGTCATCGGAGGAGCGATTGAGGGAAGATGAGAACAAGGAAATTGCTGATTTGGGTATAATTTCAACAAATAGATCCATTGAGATTTAAAAGGTGCAATAACTTGACATTTTTGGTAAGTTAAAAACTGCTTAAAAATTGGTTCGCGGGTTGTTTCTTTTTCCATCTTGGCCCCAGGCTATTTTCAAAATGAAAAGAAAGGGATCAAGTCCTGAAAAGGAAGGTGGCGTTGAAGGCAATAATAAAATTTTAAAGATGACAAGGAGGAAAGTGATAATCTTTTGAAAGTGTTAGAGGCACACTTGACTTAGGATAGCAAGTTTCTCAGAAGGAAAAAATGAGGGCAAATAAAAAGAACTTTTGCTAAGGAGCTGGCACATTAGCAGTTGGCCTGAACGTGGCTCTTTCTTGCCCAGTCCCCGGGGAGCTGCTCTCTGGAAGGCATCGGCGGCCAAGACCCCGAGGACCGGCACATCACGGACTGCCATTGGCTTGTCATTTTAAGAGCAGGAGGATGTTCGCTACTCTCCAGCCGAGAGAGAGAAGAGGTGTAGCAACAAGGGGTGTACCTGGTCATGCCGATATGGTCCCATGATCCTGCCACATTAAGTACCTGGTGATCATTAAATCACAAGGCTGAGCTCAGACACCAGCGGATCTATATATATGGTGCTCAGTTCTAAAAATACGGCATTAAGAGTGACCTTTACAAAAGAATACCTTTTTTCTTCCCTCATTCTTGCTAAAAATAAGAGCTGTCAATCAAAAGTGTGTACTTACATCGCTGAACTACAAGATTTTAAACCTCAGGCTTGCTGCAGGGACTCGTGTCTACCCAGTACAGGGAAGGGAGGATTCACAAGAAGGAGGAAGCTCCACAGATTTTAATGGACGAGCCTTGTAGCCTTACAGTGGGGCCTTTCTGTGTAGCCATTTCAGCGGCTGGTCCACAGGCATTTTTCGCGACATTAGGTGGAGGCGCCATGGCCTGACAACGTTGACGTGGCTTCGGAAGTTTAAACAAATGTTACCTGAGTTTTGAAGCAGTGAATGAAATGGCTTAGAAACAACAGTGGGAAGGCAAAAGTACTGTGTGTCACCTGGTAAGGAAACAGTCATGCCTTTCCATTTTTTTCCATCCCCTCCCCACCAAAAAAAGCCAAAATATCCACACCCTCCATTCCATTGACAAGCAATGGATCATTTTTGCTTTTTCTTTTCCTTTTCTCAGTGCTGTGCATGCTAATTGTTTCCCCTTCTGCCTCATGCTGGATTGGATTGAAAACCTCTTTCCCCAAACAGTTTGGAGGCAATGAATCATCAGCCCTGGTGACTAAACGGCCCTTTTATCAACCCAGCAGGTGTGTCATTGGCTTCCTCTAAATGGCCTTTGCTCCCGGGCCTCTTGCTTCATAGGATCTTGGAGAAAGGAGTCAGAGACATGTGGGAACCCCGAGAGTCTCAGCCAGATCTCCGGCTCCCAATTTCCCCCTAAAGAAAACACGAGGATCCCGTGACCACGAGGGCCACATTTCAATTTCCTGGCTACGAATGCTGCAGACCAGGACTGGCCCTATTAAAATCCCCAATACTTCTCTGGCGTGTCCTCCCCCATGTCACTCAGCCAAAGCACAATAATGTCTCCCAAAATGACACTCCTTTTTCTGTTGTTCAAGAAGTATCCATCGAGGTCATGGAATATGTCATGGCCTATGCTAAGTGCTGGGGGACATAAAAACTAATGTGATAGCTCATCTCGACTGAGCGTCAACTCTGTCCCCAGCCCTGTTCCAAGTGCCTGACATAAAATAACTCACTTGGTGCTGCTGGGGCACAGAAAACAGTACGCCAAAATGAAGGCCTCAGAAGCAAAAATTTTCCTCTGGCCTCCCCTTGTGCTCCTGCCTCTCAGGCCCCTTCTGCCCCGAGGCTGGCCATAGAAACTAGAATCCCGCTTTCCCCAAGGAAGGTCAGAAAAGCCAGAACCCTTTTCCCAAATACCAGCCATAAAACCCAAAATTATTCCATGTAAACACTGGCCATAAAGAAATTATCTGACCTGCCTTGTTTGACTGTAGGTCATGAGACCCCCATTCCAGAGAGGGCCCTGCCCCACACCCAGAAGGAAGGATGCTGCTCAGAGAGGCCAAGAAGAATCTAGAAGACAGGCCTGGCTGGGTTCCTCCACTCAGTCTGTCAGCATCAGATCATGCCCTTTTGTCCAATCATATGTCTACACGGCTGTCCATGCTATGTTGAACCTGAGCATAAAAATAGACAATTTCCCTTACATCTTTGAATTTTCATTCTGAAGGCTCCTGTATATACCCGTTAAAATAAATTTGTACCCTTTTCTTCCTAGTAATCAATCTACCTCATGTCAGTGATTTTCAGGGAAACTTTATGGAGACAGGGGCCTTTGCTCCCCACAGTTTGGTGAAACTTTGGGGAGCCAGGGACTTTTGATCCCTATAGTCCTTAGATTAAGTGGTAAGTACTACTATGAGTAACTCCATTTAACAGATGAGGAAATTGAGGCATAAGTTAAGTAACTTGCTGAAGGTCACACAGCTAGTAAGTGGCAGAGCTAGGGTCCATATCCAGGCAGGTGACTCCAGAGCCACACTACTATATGGCCCTGCCGGCCAACAGCAGGACACAAGACAGAGTCCCTGCCCTCGAGGAAATCACAGTCTATGGGTTGAACTCATAGAATTGAGTAATCGGACACCAAAACGTAAATGAATCATGCTGTGAGACACCGAGGCATAAAGCCTCATCTTAATCAGGTCTACGTTGCTCAGTCTGTGAAATGCTGAGCTCCTGCAACACGCACAGAAGCCTCTCAGAAAAGCTGGCGTCAGCCATTCCCTCCTCAGGAATTGTCATGGTCTGGATGATGTGACCCGCCACCATGGCCACAAACAACGAGACCAGGAAGGACACCTGTCTTCATTTCCTAGGGTTGCTGTAACCAAGCACCAAAGCTGGGTAGCTGAGAACAATGGAAATTTATTTTCTCACGTTATGGAGGCTGGAAGTCCAAAATCAAGGTGCTGGCAGGGCAAGGCTCCCTCTGAAACCTCTACAGGGAGGATTCTTTCTTCCAGCTTCCAGTAACCCCAGATGTGCCTTGGTCTGTGGAAGCATAATTCCAGTCTCTGCATCTGTCCTGTCATGGCATTCTCCCTGTCTTCCCTCTGGGCATGTCTGTCCCTGTGCCAGCTGTCCCCTTTTTGTAAAAACTCCAGTCGTATTGGATTGGGCCCATCCTAACAACCTCATTTTAATTCGATTATCACTGTGAAGACACTATTCCCAAATATGTTCACATTCTGAGGTATGGGGTGGGGGATGGATAGGACTTGGACATATTTCTTTTGGAGAAACACAACTCAACCCATAATGATACTCCAGCCAAATATGAACCAGGAAACTCCAAAGCCTAAGAGGCCTGGTCCAGGAACCCTACCCTGTAAGAGTGCGCCACACTGGATGGTAACTGATCGACTCCATTGGATTCTGTCTTGGGAGTTTCAAATTCCACCCAGACAGAGAATATCAATTAAACTAACTAGCTAGCCAACTATTATTTTTATGCAAACTGATAGGACTCCTGTCTAACCAATCCTGACTTTTTCATCCCTTCAAAACAACATTTAAAACTTACATGCTATGGAAAACCATCCCAAGTTCATCTTTTTTATTTTTGCTGTCTAATCATTGCAGTATCTCCGTATCACATATGTATGTATACATATTTTTCACATAATTTGTGTACACTGTGTATGATTAACAACATACACACATATCTGTATATATGTATGCACATATATATGTATGCATATGAATGTACCTTCTTCGTCATGCCAAATAGGACTTGTAGTGATTGCATTTATGCATATACGTCTGTGCAAGAATAATTACAAATTTGTTGGTCTGCCCTTTGGTATCATAAATAATGATGATGATGATGGTTTTTGTTCAGTGTTTAACATATGCCAGACACTTTGCTATGGACTTTACGCATATGATCTAGTCTGGTCTTCACAACAGTCTGGAGAAGTAGGAATTAATTCCCCCTTTTACAGATGAATAAACTGACGCTTAGAGAGTTCACGTACCCCATCCAGCATGACACTGATAACATGTGAAAGTTGGGATTTGACCCCATGTGGCCCACTGCAGGACTTTGTAATGCTGTTAATCACTGTGTACTGCCTATGCTTTAACCAATGTGACATCATAGACAGCTACAGCTAAAAGGGACACAAAGGATCACCGGATCCAGCAGCTGAGAACACTGAGCCACCCGGGGGGGGAACTGCAGGGTCCAGGGGCTCAGCTGCTGCCAAAGCTGGAGATGGAACCCAGGCACCTACCTCCAAGGCTAGTGCTTTTCTATTTCAGCTCTGCCCCTTCTGAGCTGCATTCAAAAGAAATTTCCTCACATTTTTCCCGCACGGATGACTTCCCTTCTCGGAGAAAGTTTAACCAAGATTCTTAAAAGAGTTGAAACAAAAATTATCACAGTTCATAAAGGATTCAGCAGGCGTTCACCTGAAAGGCTAATTAAGCAGAACACGCCTGCCCCAAACACTGGAGCTAGGCGGGGGTTTCCTGGGCTTGCTTTGTATCGCCGTCTCTGGCTCAATGCCGCGCTCAGCTTCCAGTGTGGGCCAAGCTGATGTGTTTGATTGACAGAAGCAATTAGAAACATAATATACGTTCCCTGCAAACTTTGTTATTATTGTGAAGGTGTTTCACATATGTAAGGCAGTTTTAACAATCCTTCTGATTAGTCATTCATGTAAGTATTTGAATAAACATTTCAAATCAAGTCAAAATAATCACAGAGGATAATAGCACTTACGGTGTTGCTTAGTGACATTGTGATCGCAGTGTGTCTTTTTTTTTTTTTTTTTGAAACTGAGTAAATAAATGTAACCCACTTTGCCTACTTCATGATTTCAAAATGCAAAAGAACTTGATGTTTTTCACCGTGGTAATGATGCTTTCTCGCTAGCTGTAACGGGAAGGCTGAATGCGACTCCTTTAACATGTGTGGCTTCCCCAAGTGAGGGTGGAATTTCTGCAACAATAGAGATGAAAAACAACCATTTCCAAGGGTCTCCTGTTCACTAACACCAAACCCATGGAAAGCGGGTGACACAGCAGAATGGGAATTGTAGTTAATCCCATAGACTAGTCTCCAGACACCTGCCTTTGCTCTCAATCCCAGCTACTCCTCTCTCTCCGGAATGTTCTGATCAGTAATTATCATCAGTGTCCACATACTCAGCAGATGGTCTCTTATTAATTAACTATTGGACGCCCCCAAAGTATTTGACATCACGGCTAAACCCAGCCTCTCCAGAACTCCCTTCTTGCCCTCTAGGTCGGACACTGCCCACCCACTGCCCCACCTGTGTCTCCTCCCGCCGACTGCTCCTGTCTGCCTTTTCTGTCTGTACTTCCTTCCCCACCACACCTTAAGCACTGAGGAACCTCCGGCTTGCCGTCAGATTCCTCCCTCTCTCATTCCAGTCTCGCTCTAAACCCTCCTCAAACACCATCGGACAGCAAGCTCCGTGCTGCTCCTGCGGTCTGAGATTCTCGCTCCCGCCAGCCCTAGAAGGTGTGGACTGTCCCATTCCAGGCAGTCTTTCACGCCACCACCAAAATCATCCTTCTGTGCTGAAAATCTGAGGCCATCACTCCACTTCTTAAGAAGAGTCAAGTATCTCCATTACCTGTAGAAGAGAATTCAAAGTCCTCAGACTGTTGTACGAGGACTTCCACACTCTGGCCTCTGCTTAGCCTCTACCTAAGCTTCCTGCCGTACAGGTCCACCTGTGGCTCCGTGGCCATGTCGGGACTTTCTGTGTCCGGGGCCTGTGTGTGCTCTTCAGGATGCTTGCTCCGTGCCCGCCTTCCCATGCCTCCTCGCTAACTTCCACTGGCCTTGTCAGGATGCGGCTCAAACATCACCCTCCAAGAAACCTCTGACCACCCCTGCCCCACTGAGCTCAGTGGTTTTGAGCAAACTCTGCTTGTTTTCAGTGCTTCCTATAGGACAATACGGCCACACACGGCTACTGGCACATTTTACTTACTTCTGTGCCTCTGTCCCCCACTACTCCACATACCCACCATTGGAAGTATCACACAGTCAGATACTGGGAAATACTGGATAAATAAAATGCTGCTCGCAGTTACCTTGTAAGTTGCGAAGCAGGAATTCAAATGCAAGTCCAAATGCATGACTTTTTCATGACAATTCCCAACAAGAATGGAGATGCAATGTGCACCAACAGACTAACTTTGGTAGATATTTTAGATAACGTAATAACAAGAGACTCAATTTTCTGCCATTAACACCTATATAGATATTTCCTATGGTGTAATTACAACGATATAATCTTATCAAGCCACCCACAAATAAGGAGTTCTTTCAACATACAATTAAAAAAAAACACCTTATTTTCCATCCGTGTGCCACTGGTTAGGACCAGGATGGCATAAGATTTCCTTCTAAGGCTCGTCTGCTTCCTTCGTCCCAGTGGGTGCGTGAGGGTTGAGACGTGTTGAAATAAGTGAGAATATGGAACCAGGAGCAAATGATTTTAAGATTTCCTTCCACCTGCCTTTCCTCATTTTATTTCCAGTTGTCTGGCAAAAATGTTGAAAGATCAAAGAACTCTCTGGTGTGGGCAAGGCACCGAAATGGTAATCTAGCCTAAAACTCTGGTTTTAGGCAACAACAAACATGTCAAATCACCACCCAGGCTAGGGAAGTTCCTAAGACTCCACAGATTGAAAACTCCACAACTTCATTTGGAAGAACTTTTCAGTGCTCTATCAGACGTCTAAAAAGAAATGCAAAGTCTATTTAGGGACCAAGAAGCTTCCAGAAATGATGTGTCTTCTTCAGGAGGCATCTTTAGGTGGTCAAACTGTTCTATGTGCTTGGCAGGAGCTATTCTCTGTCTTCCAATAGATAGACTCTCAGATTAGAGGGGAAAGAAATGTTGATTTCTAACCTGGACTAGTTTTCTTAGAAGTTGCCTCTAAATTTTCAGGAACATAGGAAATAAAAGCATGAACACTGGCTATTTTGACCCATCGGTGAAATTAAGGAGTCAATATTTATTTCCCATGTTTAAATGTTAGTCATCAATTGTTTTGTACAATTGCTAATTATACAAATTATTTTGAATTATTTTGAATCCTATAATGCTTTTCCTCCAGATAAATGGCTTTTCCTTCTCTGCTTTTGGGTAGATGTGTCTTGTCTTATTTAAGCCCAAGTTGCATCTTTCTTAGGGAAGCACAAACCATTTTGGAGTGATCTACCCGCTAAATGTTCTATTTTACATTTTTCAGCAGCAACAAGCAAAGTAATAATAAATGCAATTGCAAGTGTCCCCATAGCCATTTCTCTCATCTTCTATTCTCTCCTCTTTTTCTCTCTTTCCCTCTCTCTTCCCACCCAACAAGTCATGATAATGTCATATTACAGAAAAAAAGATACAGATGTCTAGGAAATTCTTTCTTTAAACTTAAAGATATGATTTGAACTTGGAATTACAATCAAACATGAAGGAGAAATGAAGAAAAAAATATTTAGTTGGTACTTCTAATATGTCAGGTCCTGTAATAAGAATTTTATTTACATTTTCTTATTTAATCTTCAAATAACCATATACAGTAGGCGTCATTTGCCCATAGATATGGAAAATGAAGCTAACATGACTATTGCCTAATATTGCACAGTTAATAAAGGGAAAACCTAGATTTTTAACGCAGCTCTAGCTTCCAAAATCTCTAAACTCCTCCTACACCATTCTAGCTCCCAAGATAAAAATAATTTTTAAGAAATAGTAATTATCAAAAAATAAATATTTTGATAAATTTGGTTACGTTTCAGAAGAGCCCTAACATATAAACATATAAGAGTGGGGATTTATCTATGGGACTCTGTCAGGACTGAACAGAGAATTTTCCAGAGCTATCCTTATTCAATGCTGAAGTACTGACCACACTTTGAGTTACTTCCTTGTAAATTGTGGCACATCCGCCCTGATTTCTTCCTGTCCTTCCTTCCATCCGTCCCAGGGCCAGGCGTCCGGTAGGCGTACTCTGAAGGCAGGAACAGGAACAGAGGATCCGCTTTTGCAAGTTAACCCTTCCTTGTTAACAGCTTTTTCTAAACGAGTGGGGTGGCCAGTGACAGCCATTCAACAGCAACCTAATAGGATTCAGAATTGTAATGGGTGGCAGTTAATATTGCCACTGAAATCAACTAAAGGAAAAAACCTGTTTTTGTGCGATGTGCGTGGGCCGTGCAGTTAACGCAAAGCTTTAGTGCGCATCTTCCAGACAGCAGAGGGCGCCAGACAGCCTGCAGACTGGCTAGAGGAAGAAGGAAATAGTATTCCCAGTCTGTACTCAGTCGTTCTTTTTATTTATTTACTTATTTTAGAATATTCCAGGGGCACAAACGTTTTGGTTACACGTGTTGCTTTTGTACTGCTTGAGTCAAAGTTACAAGTGTGCCCATCCCCCAGATAGGGTGCATTGTACCCGTTAGGTGTGAATTCCCCCATCCCTCCTCCCTGCCACCTACATGATTTCCATCGAGTTTTGCTTCCATCTGTGCACGTGAGTGCTCATCACTGAGTTCCAGTGTAATAGTGAGTACACGTTTTTTCATTCTTGTCATACTTCACTTAGGAGGCTGGTCTCCAGTCCCGACATAAGCAACTATTGTTCAAGTTACATGTACTGCCCTTAAAAAGAAGTAATACTACTTAATTTAATTCTCAATTTTCTCCCTACACAACACGGAACACTCGAAATATGAAACAAAAAAAAATGTGTTAAGGTTTGACATAATTAAATATGCAGCCGTTTCTTCTGAGCAACACGTTTTATTCCCTGTAGGGGAACCACTATAAAAAAGAGAGACATTCTAAAGGCATTTCGTGGTCCAGTGAGTTTCGCAGCCAACCCAGCCTCACTCCAATCCTGAAATTTTATGGATCTCTTTACCACCTAGGAAAAAAAAAGATAGCACCTGTGCTGAAATTTAGGAGGTAGGAACAGTTGATAAGGAAGAAAATGTGAAAGAAAATTGCATCATAGTTTTGTAGGCTGTTCTATTAAATTTCTCAGGGGAAAAAGATTGCTCTGAGACTGGCTGTGATTCAGTTCAGCTATTTCCTGATACACTTCTGGGTTCGGTTTATGTAACAACACTTCATTTCCATTACACGCCTTTTGTTTAAGGACCTCAGAGCACTTTTAAGTGCGTCAGCTCCTTCATCCTGCCAGTGTCCCCGGGAAGGAGTAGTAAGCACAGGTGGCTTCATCTGTCTTCAGAGAGGAGCCCCAAAGCCCCAGCTCAGGGCTCGTCCCCTGGGTTGTGCATCCTGTCACTCAAACCCAGTTTGTCCAGCCTGATGCTTCTTAGGTTTCCAAACTAATGTCTGCTCTGGATACACCCACACATATTAAACCCCCAGGGATCCATGGGAGAGTGAGTTTCATTTCATTCATTCTGAAAGATGATTGAGCGCCTAGGGTTTTCCAGACACCACTCTAGGCACTGGACATACCACAACAAACAAAACAGAAAAAAGAAAATAATAAGCCTTGCTCTCCTGGAGCTAACTTTCTCATGGGCAGTTGGATGGTGTGCATAATAAGAAAGCGAATTACATGGTATGTCAGAAGGTAATAAGTGCTAGGGAAAAACAATAAAGAAAGAAGGGGGCGATTTTTAGGAGTTGTGGGCCTTACCCAGAAGGTGACTTTTGAGCAGAGACTTACAGGAGTGAGCCAGGATGCTGGAGGAGGGGGTGGAACATTCCAGTCAGGGGAGGAGGGAGCTTGCCTGGGAGTCTAAGGAAAAGGGAGGAGGCCAGTGTGGTGGAGGGGAGGAGCCAGCAGGAGAGAAGTGGGACTGAGGTCAGAGAGGAGCAGGGCAGAGCCAACAGGCTGGGAGGCTGCCATGCGGACTTAGCTGAGGAAACATGGGAGGGTCTGAGCAGAGGGCCATCATTTTCTACTTGTTCGCACTAGCCCAGAAGAATGTGGGGTGCTTTATGGCAGTGCTTGTTTTTTCAGAGCAAGAGCGTTTCGTTTTGATTTTCCAAGTGTGAAATTCTAGTAAAATATTCAATACATCTTTTCTTTTTCTTCAAATGTTGCATGTTTCCTAGGGCTGTCTGAACAAAGTAGCGCAAACTGGGTGGCTTAGAACAACAGTAAAACATAAACACTGGAGGCTAAAAGTCCAAAATCAAGTTATGGGACAGGCCATGACTCCTCTGAAACCCATGAAGGGGTCCTTCCTTGCCTCCTCCCAGCTCCTGGTGGTTTGCAGGTAACCCTTGGCATTGCGCGGCTGGCAGTTGCATCACTCCCACCTCCGCCTCTGCCACAGCCTGACATTCTCCCTGTGCGTCACCCTCCTCTGCTTATGAAAGCCCCAGTCATATTGGATTAGGGCCCCAACCTGCTCCAGCACAACCTCACCTCAATGTAACTACAGGCATCCTCGTTTTATTGCACTTTGCAGATACTGCATTTTTGACAAATTGAAGGTTTGCGGTAATCCTGTGTTGAGCAAGTCTATCGGTACCGTATTTCCAACAACACGTGCCTACTTCATGTCTTCATGTCACATTTTGGTAATTCTCCCAATATTTCAAACTTTTTAATCATTATCATACCTGTTACGGTGATCTGTGATCAGTGATCTCTGATGTTAATTGCAATTGTTTTGGGGGCACGAAGCACTGTGCCCATATAAGACTGTGAAGTTAATCGATAAATGTTGTATGTGCTCTAACAGGTCAACCAACTAGCTCTCTGCCTCTCTCCCTCCATATCTCTCTCCCTCACCTTGGGCCATCCTATTCCCTGAGACATAATAATGTTAAAATTTGGATAGTTAATAACCCTACAATGGCCTCAAAGTGTTCAAGTGAGAAGAAGAGTAACATGTCTCTCAGTTTAAATCAAAACCTAGAAATGATTAAGTTCAATGAGGAAGGCATGCTGAAAGTCAAGATAGGCCAATAAGTAGCAATTGGCCAAGTTGTGAATGCAAATGACAAGTTCTTGAAGGAAATCAAAAGTTCTATTCCAGTGAACACACAAATGATAAGAAAGTGGAACAGACTTATTGCTGATATGGAGAAAGTTTGAATGGTCTAGACAATTGAACCAGCCACCATATGCCCTTAAGCCAAAGCCCAATCCAGAGCAAGACCCTAACTCTCTTCAATTCTGTAAAGACTGAGAGACATGAGGAAGCTTCAGAAGAAAAGTTGAAAGTTAGCAGAGGTTTGTTCATGAGGTTTAAGGAAAGAATCTGTCCCTGTAACATAAAAGTGCAAGGCAAAAGCAGCAAGAGCTAACGTAGAAGCTGTAGCAAGTTATCCAAAAAAATCAAGCTAAGATAATTGATGAAGGTGGCTACACTAAACAACAGATTTTCAATGTAGATGAAACAGTCTTCTATTAGAAAATGTTGCCATCTAAGACTTTCATAGCGAGAAAGGAGAAATCAATGTTTGGCTTAAAATCATCAAAGGACACACTGACTCTCCTGTTAATGGGCTAATGCAGCTGGTGACTTTAAGTTAATGCTCATTAACCATTCCAAAATTCCTAGGGACCTTAAGAATTATGCCATATTTACTCTGCCTGTGCTCTATAAAGGGAACAACAAAGCCTCAATGACAGCACATCTCTTTATAGCATGGTTTACTGAATATTTTAAACCCACTGCTGAGACCTGCTATTAAGAAAAAAACAGAGTTCTTTCAAAATGTTAATTGGCAATGCACCTAGTCACCCAAGAACTCTGATGGAAATGTATGCTGTTTCTGTAGCCCATGGATCAAGGAGTTATTTCAACTTTCAAGTCTTCTTATTTAAGAAACACATTTCATAAGGCTATAACTGCCATGGAGAGTGATTCCTCTGACAGATCCAGGCAAAGTCCATTGAACATCTTCTAGAAAGGGTTCACCATTCTAGATACCATTAAGAACATTCATGATTCATGGGAGAAGGTCAAAATATCAACAGCAACAGAGATTTGGAAGAAATTGTCCAACCCTTTTGGATAACTTTGAAGGAAGTTAATTGCAGACGTGGTAGAAATAGCAAGACAACTAGAATTGGAAGTGGAGCTTGAGGATGTGACTGAATCGCTTCAATCTCAGGATAAAACTTGAGTGGATAAAGAGTTACTTCTTATGGATCAGTAAAGAAAGTGGTTTCTTGAGATGGAATCCACTCCTGGTGAAGATGCTGTGAGCATCGCTGAAATGACAACAAAGGATTTAGAATATTACATAAATTTAGCTGACAAAGCAGTGGCAGGGTTTGGCGAGGACTGACTCCATTTTGAAAGAAGTTCTACTGTGGGTAAAATTCTATGAAATAGCATCACGCACTATAGAGGAATCTTTCGTGATAAAGGAAGAGTCAATGAATGAGGCAAACTTCATTGTTGTCTTATTTTAAGAAATTTAAGAATTTGAAGCCACCCCAACCTTCAGCACCCACCAGCCTGATCAATTTGTGTGACTCGTGTTATTGCAGTATTGTCTTTATGATAGTCATCTGTAAGTGAACCTGCAGCATCTCTGGGGTATGCCTGTAATTCCATCTGCAATGGCCTTATCTCCCAATAATGTCACATCTGAGGTACTGGGGGTTAGGATTGCAACGTATCTTTGGTGGGGGAAGGGCACACATGTGACTCATAAGCCTTCACCTCCTGACAGCTCTGTTTCTGACCCCAGGTTGTGCACCTGCCCACTGAGGATCAGTGCCTGCTCCGGTCGGAGGAGGTAGTTGGTAAGCAGCCAGAGAGGAGAACGTCATCGACAATAGCTAGGAATTTTGGCAAAGAATCAGGGGTGGTGCCCAGAGCCTGACCTCAAGCAGCTCATCCCCTGATGATGTGCTGGGAGAGGAAGATCATTCTCAAGATCCACCCAGGTGCAGAATTCTGCAAAAGCCTCTGCTGTTTCTTTTCCGTGTTGGTACCTTGTGCCTGTGTCTACCTGTGTGCATTTATGTTTGTGTATGTGACTGTGTGAGGATGCCTGTGTGTCTCTGCAGGTGACTGCGTGCATCTGTAATAAGTCAGCGTGCACTTACATCTGTGAGGATAGGTGACTTTGTGTGTGTGACACGATGTATGAGCAGGGGTGCAGGTTTGTGTAGATGTGTGCATGTCTGTCAGTCTTTACAAGTGGGCTTACAATTCAGGCACAGGAACTTGGTTGAAATCCTAGGTACTATATTGAACAAAGGGAAAGAAGAACAGTTATGAATTGTCTGGGCCCATCAGCCCCAAAGAGCAGCCTCATCTTTCCAGAATCTGCTGGTATCCACAGTGGTTCCTCATTGAGGAGAGAGCAAACCCCCCAACCTTGCCCCGTACCCAGAAGCTGGAGAGAGAACAGCAGGACCTCTGCAAAAGGCCAGTTCTTCTAAACTCACAGCCACCATGGTCGCTGGGATCAATCCAAGAGCAGGAAATATAAGTAGTAGATAAGTTGGGCAGAGGTTTCCTACTTATCTGAAGAATACAAAAATCCCCCCATTTCATCTGGTTTATAGGAAAGGGAAAAGGAATAATGACTGTCCTATATTCATCAAAGCTCTCATGAAACAAAATACAACTGATGAGAAGTTACATAAGAAAGGGCAAAGTACCACACAAAGGCAGAATGTTGTTTGAATGCTGGACGCCCAATCTTCAGTGAGGTAGCGTATGGTGAGGAGAACACAGGGTGGTGTTTCCACAACAGGATGTCCAGAGCCTTTCACTGTGGCACTGGTTAGAGTGTGGCAGGCCAGGTATCCTGGGTGGCCCATGCCAGCAGCCTTAGCCTCCTCACTGGCATATCATGGCAATGTCCTCCTACCAGCTTTTAGGCACACAGTAAGAGCCAGAGTGTGCTCTTAAGTCTTTGCTCTAAAAACATTTCAACCCAAGGATCCAATAGGGAGAATTCTGGTTGTGGTGGAAGAAGAACAAGGTTGTCAACTCCAAAAAACATGAAGCAACACTCTGACGGACCAAGTAGCAGACATTCTTCATAAAACTCACACAATCTTTACAACAACCTATGGAGTAGAATTATTGTCATCCCCCTTTACAGATGAGGAAACTTACACACAGAGTGGTTAAGGAACTAGTTCAAGGTCCATAGCTAGTAAGTAGCGAGGAAACCACTTCCATTCTGCATAGGTTGGCTTTATTGCAAGTTTGCTTCATTATATTGAAGACTAGACCAAGATTCCTGTCTCTTTCCTAGGAACTAGAGAATGCTGTCTCTGCTCTAAAAGACTTTCAACTCTAGATCATCGCTGTGTATCTGGGTTGGGTTGGAAACAAGACCAAGTCATCCAACCTCCCCAAACACACCACCAGTATCAGAGCCACAGAATTCAAAGATGAGCAACCCTCTGAGACAAAGCTGAGAGGCTTAGCAGTGGGTTGGGGGATTCCACAGGTGTTCCTTTCTTAACCATTACTTTAAAGATAACCCACATCTCATTTATCCTTCCTGGCCTAACTCTCTGAGAATTGAGGAGTTTTGAATAGACTATATGACGGCTAAGCTCTGGAATTTGGTTGTATACTAGGATGGCGTGCCATAAAAATTATCAAGACTCCCCTGGGGAAGACCTAGAATTCTTACAGAGCATCGTAACCAAAAAAGCATTAGACAGTCATCAGGCACTATGATTGTTTTACGATTACGGTAAACCTAGCAGAGAAGCACTTGCAAATGATTACAGGAGAGGCATCAAAGCTTTCGCCAGGTAAATCTTACAGGAATCTTTAGCAGTAAAGAACTCTATTTTTCTAGGGGAGTAAAGGAACAATCCAGAAATACCAGCTCCCCTGGGCTAACCCCAGCGCATCCCAAATGTTCCAGCCATATGGACCCCAGAGGAGCTCTCCTCAGTATGAAGTGTCCCCGTGACAGTTTAAGATCCGATCCTCAGACTGGCTCAGTGGAGCCGGGTGGCATCCCTCTCTCTCCCCTTCTTCCTTCCTGCGTCACCACCCCAGACCCACCAGCTCAGCACCTTCCGGTCTAGGCCCAGGAGCCTGTGATCGCAGAATGTGCAGACGTGGCCGACTTGAGGTTTCTATCCAGCCTCGCCAGGGAAAATGAGGCCCTTTCTGTATCCTCTTCCCAAACTGCCATTTCTTTCAATATTATAAACTCTACTAAAAAAATAAATAAATAAACTAAAACAAAACAGAAAACAATTAAAAGCAGCCCACTCCAAAAGAGGGAGATTTATGAGATTAGTGCCTACAGAGCCTCTCCCCAGACCTGTCAAAATTCCTGGGGCTGAGCCCTGGCGTTTCCCAGACTCCAGTTCCCCCCCTCCTCTGCCCCCTCCCTGCGCCCTCCTCCCTCCCCTGCCTGACCCCTTTGCCTCTAGTTGGTGTTTACAAGGAGCTCCCAGCTCTCTAAATTAAGCCCCGTAAGGTCTTCCTCTCTTGGAGGCCATGTGTTGAGCCCCATGAGCTGACTTGTGGCATTTATTAGCGCAAGAGGAAAAGTGCTTGCCTCATCAGAGAGCAGCTGGAGACAGCGCGCTGTTCAAAGGCATGTAACTGACCTCTAGCTCAGCTGCCGGTGCCTGGGGATTGCAGACTCAGATGATTCTCATCCGCTGCTCTCTGGCTCTCTCCCTCTCTCCCTCCCTCTCTTTCTCTTTCTCTCTCTCCCCCTCCTCCCGCCAGCCTCCATCCTCCACCCACTGCCTTCTGCAGTGTCCTGACCTTGCAAGGCCTGAATCCCCCCCCACCCCAATCTATCTCCCTACATTGTGTCTCTCCAGTGAACTCATGCTGGGAGATTAATTGCTGCTATCACCCCTAATCCATCACACTTCCCAAAGATTGTTTTGACATCTAGTTAATTTTTGGCTGATGATTTATCAAATTCTTATTACTGTGCTCTGAAGGGGCTCATTTATTGTGTTGATTCATGGTAATGATAAAAGGGAAGCATTTTGAATTTTAACTACATTTCCCTCATGCTTCTTCCACCCAGTGTAGTAAAAAAAGGAAAAAGGGAGGGGGGAGGGGACTGTAGCCAGGAAACTCTTAAACAATTCAGAATGTGAAAGGAAAGAGAGAGGGGAGAGAATTCTTCCATTAGGTGAGCAAAAGCCAAAAGTCTGCAAAAGGTTACATATATATACATACACACACACACACGCACACACACACACATGCACACACACACAAAGTATTTTTAGCATCTGGGTCTGAACTACATTTGGAAAGCCCATACCCCTAAGGCTCTTAAACATTTATTGCCCTGTAATATTACCTAAATGTCTACTACCACTTTATTCAAGTAGAACTTAATGGTAAATGACTTCAGTCATGTACCAGTGGAAATGCAAAATGAGTGTCTTTGCCAGGCCAGATGGCCAGCCCACCTTTTAAAAGTGCAAAGAGACTTTCCTTTTCCTCTCTGGTCCCTCCCCAGACCTTCCAGATTTCTCATTTGCCACTCAGCTTCTTTAATAAACCCAGATGGTGAGAAGGAGCCCAAGGCCCTTTCTTCGTAGAATGAGAGAAGTTGGTGTCTCGGGGATGGAGCCCAGAAGAGACATGGCAGCCCCACGGGAAAGACACTCAGCTCACCAACCATCACAGAGTGGCTGTAGGGTGCCATTAATCAGGGCAGAGGGGCCAGGAGGGCCCTGCAGCCCCCAGTGGACAGGCACTCCCACAGAGTGAGAACAGGATTTCCAAAGGGGAGGAAGGTGAGGGAACCTGGAACTATAACAAGTCGAGTCTTTTCATCAGGAATCTCCAGCAGGAGGGCTCCAGCTGCAAGATGCCATATATGAGCTTTCCAGACACAGAACAGACCTGCTATTAGCCATCCTTGGTGCCAAGAATGTGGCAGGGAAGTGGCCATCCACCATTTCTGCACACCCCTCCCCACGCCTGCAGTCCCACACCCAGCCTCCTTCCTTTATGCCTCGCAAAGTCAGGTTCACCCCCAAATCTTTCATGCACCCACAGATGCTTTGCTCAGATTCCTGAGCAAAGGAATGCAGGACTTTCACAGGAAAAATGAACTTGGCGTGTGAGATGATACGGAGAAAAAAGTATCAAGCGCCCTCCCTGCACCCTTATGAATAAATTGGGCAGTTTTCTCTCATTTTCTATTTTTTGAAAAATTATATCTAATTATCTGTCTCTTGAAAATAATAAAATTCCTACACAAAAAAATCCTAGGCAGAAAAATATATTCACTTATATAGCCATAGCAAATAGAGACACATACTTATGGGAGCAATAATAGAAATTGTTTTAGTTTTAAAGTAGTCATGGATTTTTGTCAGATTTTAATTTACATTTTGCCAAATTTTGACCTTCTTTTCCAAACATCTTCTATTTTGCCTTCATTTACTACTGTGTTGAATTGTAGTCACTTAACATTTTCTTTTAACATTTAAAAACATCTGTGTCACCTGCAGTTCCGTCTTGTTGAACTTCGTGTTGTGCATATTTGCATCTCCTCAATTTTTCTTCATCAGTCCTGCTACAGATCTGTCTTCCTCACTGACCTCGTCCCACCTCGGTCACGGCACCAGCGTTCAGTTAGCCACACAGGCTGACGTCCCCAGCACCATCCTGGCCACGCCCCTCGCCTTACGTCCAATCCAACCACAAATCATTTAGGACAAAATGTACCCCAGTCTGACTACTCCTTACCACGCCCCCATCACCTCTCTCCCCAGCCCCTGCCACTGCTCCCGCTGTCCTGTCCCCTCATCCCAAGCCGAGAGCACTGGCCGTCCGCCTTCCTCCTCATGCCTGCCATGAAGCAGGTGCCCTGGGCATGGATCTTCCCACTTCTGCTCTTTCCCTAGGAGAGTTCACCTCACCAGGGGTCTCCTCTGTGCTCCCTACTGTCAGCTCCCAGCAGCCCCCAACAGGCCCTTTCTCTCCTCGGCTTTGAAGCAAGATCAAATTGAATGAACCTAGAAAGAATAGTACCCCTTTGGTCCTCGAAGCGTCCACTCCCTCTGCCTCCACCCCACTTGCAGCCAAAATTCTCCAAAGAGGTATCTCTCTCTCTGTCTCTGCTCCCTCAGCTGTCTCACTCCTCAGTGCACCTGGATCAGGGTCCCACTGTCATTCCAACTATTGTAACTAGCTCTTGCCCAGACCCCAACTGCCTCCCTCTTGCTATCCTTGCAAAGCTTTATTTTCCTGGCTCTTGGCAGCACTTGACACTACTGACCCCCCGACTCCTTCCTGAAATGCACCGCCCCGCCGCCTGTCCCCTGTCTCCAGCAGTCAAGGGTGGCGGTATCTTTCAGTATTTTCACTGCTTCCTCCCCCTTGTTAGCACTTGGGTATCTCCTCCTCCCTTGGATTCCGTGACTCTAGTCTCATGTTTATTGTTACCTCTCAAACTTCTAAGTAGTCTCCTCTCCTGAGCCCATACTTTCAATGACATCCCTTAAATGTGATTTTTCCCCCTTCTTGGAAAAATCTCCATGGGTGATCCTACCCTGGCCCTAAAAGTCATCTATAGGTTGATGTCATACACACATACACACATAGATACATACACACACATATAGTAATTACATTAAAGTTACAAATTAATATTAGAGTTACAAATTAATATTATTACTATCAATTAAGGAAAATGCTATGCACCCCTATTAATTCAAATCATCTTTTATGTGTCTCCATAAAAGTGTGACACTTCCTTCATGTGGCACCTGCCCAATTTCTATTTGACTTTATCCCAGGAATTAAATATACTTCTAATGCTATATGAATGAAGTTATTATTCACACATTTTCATGTTTTAGTGTAGATTAAAGCTCTGAATGCTTGTATATTTATTCTGTAACTAGCCACCTCATTAAACACTCTAATTCTAATAGATTTCCAAATCTTTCCTTATTATACATTTTCCAGGTTAGCAAGACTGTAATCTATAAATTGCAGCAATTGTTTTCCTCTCCTTTCCAATATTTAAGCCTCATATTTTCTTGTGCTATTTCTGGGACTCTCAGAATACTATTAAATGATAATGCTGCTAGCCAGTATGTTTAATTTGTTCTAGACTTTAATGGGACTGTCTCTAGTGTTTTATTATTTAAATATAATTACGGCTTTTTATTTAATATGCATATCATTCATCGTGTTGAAGTATCTTTATACTTCAAGTTTAGTAAGAATTGTGTTTGTAATTAATCAGGAATGGAAATTAAATTTTATAAATTCTTTTGAGGCATCTATCAAGATAATGTTATAATTTTGCTTGGCTATTTGTACTGGTGAATTTTATTTAAAATAGATTAATGTTAAAGCATCTTTGCATCTCTGGAACAATCCTTTCTTGGTCAGGCATAATCATTCTGTATTATTGTGTTAGATACAATTTGATAACATTTTATTAAAGACTTTTTTCACTTATATGCGAAAAACTGAAATTGACCTACAGTTTTTAAATCTAAAGTATTAATTGTTATGTTTTGAGTTCAACATTTTGATAGCTGGTCACTCGGGAAGCTTTCTATCTTTTTTTATGCTCCAGAATGGTTTCAGTAGTATAGGAAGTATTGCCTCCTTGACTATTTTCCCATAAAATACTTTGGGAAAATAATTCTTTTATCAATTTTTTACATACATGCATATTTATTGGTTACTTGCTAAATAGCCTATAATTGCATATTCTATTTGCCTTTTAATTCTATGCAAAAGTGTTTTTTCTTTTTCCTTCTAACATTCAAGTGATTGGATTGTTTATGTATATACTTTTATTAGAATTTTTAAAATTTTACTTCTGTGTTATGATCAGTGGGACCTGTAAAATTTCTAGTCTTTGGAATTTATTGAAGATTTCTTTGTAGTGAAGAGTAGGATTAACTTTCATAAACATAACAAAAGAAGATGTTTCAAAAGAAGATGTATTTCTATTTAGAGAGAACATGATTCTGTATACATTAAGAGAAATGATATATGTTTTATTAGATTTGATGTCATTAGTTACCCGAACTCTGTTAAGCTTACATTGCTGGATTGTGGATAACACCCTTCCTAGTCCCTGGCACTATTATATGTTTTTCTTTTCTTTTTTTTTTTAATTTAATTGGCCATTTTCATAGGATTCCGGGAGGTGGAAATTAGATATCCATAATTACGCCTCCATTTTACCCAGAAGTCCCAGAGAAATCATTCTACAATGCAAATATCACATTAAAATGTTTTATCTAAAACTTCATAAATATTCTATTTCCACTCCTTACTCCCCCTTCCTTCCCCGCTTGTCCTTGGGATAAAGTCCGGACTCTGCTAAATGACCTTCAGTGTCTGGTCTCTGATTGCCTCTCTCTCCGGCTTTCCTGCCACTCCTCGTATATAACTTAACTCATTAGTCACGGTGTAGCTCTCCAAGTTCACTTCTCTCTTCCTTGACTCAAGGTTGTTGTACCTGCTCGAAGCACAGAACATATTACCCACTATCTGTTTTCACCTGGTTAGACTCTACTTATCCTTTGGGGCTCAGTTTAAATACTACCGCCCATGTCTGCACTGTGAGATGAACCTTCTGTGAGCTCCCTCTGTCTTCCAGCTCCTGTCTTGTTGCTGTCTTTAGTGTTTACCTCCTGGTGCTTTAATTGTCTCCTTTCCTAACTGGCTGTTAGTGCCTGTGTCCAGAGAATGGGTGACTTGTTTAGCACCCAGAGCAGTGCTGTGCATCAAATCCAAGCTGCACAGAATCCTGGACGGGATCAGGCTGCTAGACAAGTTCCAGTGGCACTGTTTGTGCATCTGTGCTTACTGTCAGGGACTGGGCAGAACTCAGCTTTCAGGTTGAGCACTTTGTAAAAATAATAATTATAACTGATATCTTTGAGTACTTCCTATATTTTAGGCACTGAACGGAGGTATTATATTTCAAGAATGGCTTCATGGGCACCTGTCCAGCGAAGTTTCACAGAATATTATGCTCAGTAAGGATCTTGAGCTTGAAGTTTGGACACCGTCTTAAAATTTGTGTCCTGTAAGTAAAGTCTGATGGGACAATGGAATGCACCTGGCAGCTGCTTGGAGCCTGAGCTCATGCTTGGTCCCAACCTCTGTCTGCCCCCGCAACTCCATACATCTCAGGATGGTTCTCAGCTCCTGATCCCCCACCCCTGCCCAGTAAGTGCTGCCAGTCTCTGCTCCTGGTGGCAGCGTGGGCACAGCAAAGGTTAGGGTCAGGCACTTGTGCCCTGCATGCCAAGTCACAGGGCGGGACCCTCAGCACCTGCGAGGGTCTGTGTGGCCTTGCAAGTATCTAGGGAGCATGACATTAAATGGCAAATAAAAAACACTGTGACAAATGGAGAAAGAGAGACAATAGAAGAAGGAAAAAAAATTTCCTGCATTTTCGTCTTGCACAGGGACCCCAGAAATTGCATAGCTAGCCCTGCTGTGATTGTTCTTATTTTAAAGATAAGGAAACCAGAGCCACACTGCTAGTCTCATATGGTGATTTTGTGAAAAATGAAAAAGACATCCCCTCTGGGCAGATGAATTATGAAAACACACCTCTTTTTATCTGGCTTCACAAACAGAATGCTGGATTCCAGCCCATTTTTGCAGTTTAGCCACATACCTTTATGTAGGGCACAAAACACGCAGCCATCTGCAGATGACCCTGAGGAAATGGAAGGATAAAACCTACCCAAAGTAGACAGTGCATCGATATTCAAACCCATGAATTCTGGCTTCAGCGTCTGTGCTCTACGCTACTATACTAGTGTTCCCAATTTTGCCTAATGAAAAAATATGTATCTGAGGCATCTTTTGAAATACAAATTTCCAGGCTCTAATACCATGCAAATCAGAATGTCTAAGGGGAGATGTCTGGGAAGCAAAGCAAGTTATATTATTAACAAGTGCCACAGGTGATTCTTATTATCTTAGAAGCCACGGAAACATTGTTATACTATACAGATTCTACAAGATCTGAGTCTTTAATTTTCAAAGGACACAACAGGAAAGTAAATAGCATATTCAGACAGGCAGAAACATGAAAGAAAAACCCCAGCCGGTGGCAACATTATGGTTAAAGGCAGAATACATTTTGGTTTTGTTGTTGCTCTTCAAATGCGTTCTATATTTACTTTGTCTTTGACAAAATCCCATCACTGTATCTATAACACAACAATTTTCCTCTAAAGTGAGAAGTAATTAGAAAAGGATGAGGGAAACTCCCCTTCTGTTCTATACTAAAGTATTTGTATGAAATTGGTCTCACCACCATGCTCACAACATGCTGGAAAACCAGACAAAATATATGAAACAACCCTTTTCAGAGAAAGTAAAACAGGTGGTGGTGGACTGTGAGCCCTGAGAGAAGAGAACTACTTGAAATGAGTCGCACAAGACAAGCAGAATGCTGAGCTAAGGAGATCAAGATTGGGGTTCACAGAGGCTGAGGAAGCTTGCGTTTATTAGGAAGAATACCAAGAAACTATAGAGAAAGAGCCCCAGAAATCAACATAATGGAACCAGGGAGTCTTTGCCTGACAACAAATCGTACATATGTAGTGTATCCACAAGGGCAGGCAAAGAACGACTACCTAGGAAATATAACCTGAACAACTGCTGGATTTCACAAAGCGTGGGGAGATGTTTGCGCTATAATAAGCCAGAATAAAAGAGATTTCATCGAACATCTAGCATATTCAGTAAAGATGCCAGAAGGCGATGACTTAGAGGTGGCCTAGTGAAAAGGCTACTTTACACCTGCTTAAAAAAAAAATCTTATAAGAAAGTCTCAAAAGCGTCAGAACAATCCACAAGTAAATTAACTGCTTATTAGAACAAAATTCGACACTCATTTAAAAAAGAAAACAAAATTCAGGCGTTCAACAATGCAAGAATTAGAATGTCAAACACCTGTTCAAAATTACTAGACATACCAGGAAGAAGAAAAATTACCTGTTATCGTGAAAATAAAATTAATCAACAGATCACCAGAATACTCTGTTGAATATATTTAAGGACTTAAAGGAAAACATGAACATAATGAGGAATAAAACGGAGGCTATAAAATTAATCAAAGTGGACATGCTATTGTTAAAAATATAGTATTTGAAATTAAAAATTAAAAATTCACTAGAATTAACACCATATTAGGCACTGCAGGATAAAAGACAGTTAAGTTTAAGATATAGCAATAAGGATTATCAAAACAGAAGCATTTAGAAAAAAATTGGAAACATATGTTATTAGAACCTTAGTGTCCTTGGAAAGGTATCAGGTGGCCTACATGTTGGAGCTCCAGAGGAGATGGTGGAAAGAGGCCAAAACAAAAAAATTAGTTGTTTAAAGAAATACTGGCTAACTTCTTTCTATATTTGATGAAAAATATAAATCAATGGATCGCAGATACTCTAAAAATCCCAAGAAGAAAACACACACACACACACACACACACACACACACACACACACACATTTGAAAATGCAGGGATGCGAGTGGAGGGCGGGGAAACTGTGTGTAAAAGAGAAATCTGTAAAATAGCCAGATAAATAAAAGAGGAATAGAGAGGAGAATATCAACCAACTTATGAGAATTAGTGCAAGCCAGAATACAATGGACCAATATGTATTAAGTGCAAACAAAAACAAAACAAAACAGAAACTGTGAACATAAAAATTTCTATCCATACGAAATATACTTTCAAAATGAAGGTAAAATTTTCAGACAAACAAAAGCTGACATAATTCTTCATCAGCAGAACTCTACTACAAAATAGTGCTTAAAGGAAGTTCTTTGCACTGAAGGAAGATAATTCCAAGTAGAAATTCAGATTGACATAAAAGAATGAAATTTGCCAGAAGTCATAAATCTGAGGGTAAATATGAAAGGCACTTTCCTATTAGTTACCTTTCCAAGGTGAACATTTAAAATAATTACAATAACAATTTATTATCATACTTATAGTCCATGGAGCAGTAAAATATGACAAAAATTGCACAGGGGACAGGCAGGAGCATTATAGAAGTTATACCATTCTCGGTAACAGCTTTATTGAGATATAATTCACACAATATACCACTCACCCATTTAAAGTGTGCAATTCAATGGTTTTTAAATATATTCACAGAGTCGTGCAACTGTAACCACAATCAATCTTAGAACATCTCACCACCTCAAAAAGAAACCCTGCTATACTTCTTAGCTGTCGCCCCACTCCATACCCAGGCCTAAGCAACCGCTAATCTACTGTCTATCTTCCTAGGCTTTTCTGTTGTGGACTTTCATATGAATGGAATCATGTAGTATACGATCTTTTGTGACTGTCTTCTTTCCCTGAGCATAATGTTTCCTAGATCTATTTCTGGGGTAGCGTGTGTCAGTCCTCTATGTATTGTTATTGCCAAATAATATTCTGTCCTTTCAACATACCACATTTTATTTATCCGTTCATCATTTGGTGAAACTTTGACTGTTTTTCACTATCTGGCTATTACAATAACGCTGCTATGAACATTTGTGTACAAGATTTTGCGCAAACATATGTTTTCCACACTCACGACTACGTGAGAGTAGAATGGCTAAGTCATATGGTAATTCTACATTTGTCCTTTAGGAAAACTCTCCAATTGCTTTTCAAAGCAGCTGCCCCACTTCTCCCTGCTCACAAGAACTGTGTGAGGATTCCCTGAGAAATCATGTTATTGCCTGTCTTTTTGATCGGAGCCATCCTAGTGAGTGTGAATTGGTGTATCCCTATGATTTTAATTTGCATTTTTCTGATGGCTAATGATGTTGAATATCTTT
>CAUYSK010030863.1:0-61346 GCA_963575035.1 Avahi laniger
GTCTCGCTCTTGCTCAGGCTGGTCTCAAACTCGAACTCGAACTCCTGAGCTCAAAAGATCCGCCTGCCTCGGCCTCCCAGAGTGCTACGATTACAGGCGTGAGCCACCGCGCCCGGCCTGTATATATATTTTTAAATATAGAAAAAAGGAAAGATGAGGATCCAGAAGGAACAGGAGGAGGAAAAAGAGGAAGAAGAGAGGAGAGAAAGTTTGGGAGGAAAGAAAAAAGAAGACAATGAAATAGATACTGACCCCATTCGGACAGAACTTGAAGGAAGCCATAGCCTCCTTTTTGACTCAGATGCTTATTTGGTGGAACGTTTAAGAAGCAGTTGGAGAAATTAAAGGGAAAAGGTGCTTGAGTCCCGGAGGCTCCCTGTTCTGTGGAGCACTTCCTTTACCGCTGGGAAAAGTCGCTCTTCCCTCATCGTAATAGTATCACTTGGCCTACCTCGCATTGTGCAGGACTGTTCTAAAAGCAGGCTAGGACACGAAGCCAGTAAGACTTACCTCAAGACTGTAAACATGACACTAGAAACCTCTGCTATGGAAATAAATCTCTTTGCCTCTAGGGAAAGAACAAATCCAAAGGGGTGACTCAGGGAGATGGCAGGGGCATCCTTCCTGGCACTTTTAATAAATCAGAGTTTTAATGGAAAATGTTTCAACATTGGTGCTAATTCTGCAATTTATTCAGAAAGTCAAAAGACGGTTTAAAAAAATAAAGGTACACCCATTATGTTTTCTATATAATTCTTAGTTGTCACTCCATAAACACCAGTTCACAGTATTAAAGAGGCTTTTGCCGGAACACTGACTGCCGGACTTGGGAAGGCATGGTTTTACGGTGACAAAAAGCCCAACTTCTGGAACTGAAATAGGAAGAGGCAGCTTCTGATTCGGGGCAGGTCTGCAGGAGTCGAACTCAGCTTTCCTGACTGCCCTGCTGTTGGGATGATGCGTTGCAAAAAATCCTCCACTGTCTCTTGGGCCGGCAGCCCCACCTTCCACTCTCCACCTCTCTCAACACACATCCCATTTGCCTCTCTCTTCTCCCTGGTCGTCAGCTTTTCATTCTAACCGTCTTTGCAATGTCAACGGAACCAGCATGCCAGCTTGTTTCTGGTAAGCCTATTTCACACTCTAATGGACACTCTCTTGTCTGGAAATTTATTTCTAATCTTACATTCCAGGACGTCCTCCCTCGGTTTCACCCCATTACTCTGGTTACCCTTCTTTACAGCGTGCTAAATGCCTCTTTTACCTCCTGGACATCAGTAACCTTCACATGTGTGAGAATGACAGTCTTTTTCCTGCCTCAGCTTCATTCGAGCAACTCAACATACTGAATTCTTGAGAGCCTTCCCACCACTAAGCTGTTCTCGGAGACTCTTCCCTCAGTCACCTTGGGTTCTCCTCTTTCTCTGTCCCCCGTCTAGGTGTTCCCAGCTGAATGTGTGTGGTCTATTTGAGAAGGAGCTTAGAATCGGGAAAACACTTATCAGATTAGGAGAAATGTACATTAGCCTAAAATACCCAGCTAGTTGAATTATAAACCTAACCACAGAAATAGCCTGGAACAACCCTGATGTTGAATGTGATATTTCAGGCTGCACTGTGGGACTGCGTGCAGTCCCCAGTTATAAATCCACCAGAAGTACGGTCATGCGTGCTACGGTTTCCTGCATGGCATCGACGCGAGCAATGGGTGGAATTCAACAACCGTTTTCTCCAGCAAAATGTATTTTAGAAAGCGAAAGGCAAATTGGTTTTTTAGTTGTGGTGCTGCCTCATTTGGAAAGAAAAAGTATGTCAGGCTTTTGTTTCACTGAGATGCCTGTCTCACACATTAAGGCATTTGCGGTCCCACGCTCAGGCAGTGTCTTCATTTCACGCTGCCTCCACGAAGAACTATTAATGCTGATAATGGGCACAAATGTGACACCATAAAACTTGCACCAGTATAGTGTTTGCTGGCAGGAAGTAAGGAAATTGCTGTGACTAGGACAAAAGCTTGTGTGGAATTAAGTATAATTAGTGTTAATTCCACTGAAGTAGAGTTTTTTTATGTTTTTTCTAATTTTTTATTTTTAATTATTTAGGTACACCATAGTTGTATATCTTTATAGGGTACATGTGATGTTGAGTTTTTTGAAAAGATCAGAAATGACTCATGAACTTGCTTGTTGTTAGGGGATATATATTAACATCGAAAATAAAGGCATACCGTGGAAAAGGCATGGGAATGATACTCGGAGGCTATCGAGTGCTTATTGACATTTGTTTCATGAGGCTTTAGCTCCTAAGCTACTATTAACCACTTACAAAAATCATATGGATAAATCTCACATATATACTTCCCTTAGTAAAATGGTGAACTTTCGAATGTAAATGAAATCCGAACTGAGGTCTTAAAAGCATAAGTAAACCCTACCAAGTTCAAAGCTCCGGTAAAGCGACAGTGTCTACATGCAGCGAGAAGCTTTGTGCCGTCAGCTTGAATAGCCCATGTGCTGCTGACTGCCAGAGAGCCACTGTGTTTCAAACATAATTTTCCCGTGAAATACAGGCCTGAGAGTCAAATGGCACTCCGAGGTCACAGGGCACGGTGGAACCAGCTCTGGTCTGGGAGCCTTCCCCAGAGACACACCAGTGGAACTCGTGAACTGTCTAGATTAAAGGATTAAAAACATCTTCGCTGCAGGTCTTTATCTTGAGGCTAATCTAATCAGTGGCACGTTTACTTAGAATAAGGAATGACCATGGGGGGAGGGAACAAAGGGTCAGCAAAGAGCCCTGGACGGGACTCCCGCAACTGAGCTCTTGTCACTCCCGAAGCACAGGTTCTCAGGGGCTCGACTCCTGGATCTGTAAAAGGAGAGGTCTGGACTTGGTGGTGGCTTTTGAGATTTGCACCCCCCTATAATTTCTATAATTCCTTGAGAATCACATCTAGCTTCTAACTTTGTCACACAAAGTGATTTAAAAGCCCTAGTTCCATTAATGTGTGTTTTTTTATTGTGTTAAAAAGATATAACATAAAATTTACCATTTTTAAGCACACAATTCAGCGGCATTAAGCACATTCACTGTTGTACAACCATCACCACCATCCATCTCTAGAACTTTTTCATCTTCCCAAACAGAAACTGTCTCCGTTAAACAAAAGCTTCCCATCCTGCCTCCCCGCAGCCCCTGGTAACCACCATTTTACTTTCTTTCTCTATGAATTTGACTACTCTAGGTATCTCGTATGAGTGAAATCATACCATACTTTTTTATATTCAAAACCAAGATTACAGTGTATTTGATACACTATCTTTTTTTCCGTCCTGCTATGTGTAAATTATACTAAAACAGAGTGGCCCTTTCTGGCCCACTGGCATGAGCAATGCTTTCACAGATTTAAAAAATGGAAGTGGAGCCCAAACATTGAATTGCATAGAAAGCATTCGTGCAGGGATAGCATCCAGTGAGAAGCGTCAGGGATATGCTATTTTGGTTTGGTAAAAGACACACTTTCAAAACTGATATTTTAAAAGTCATTTCAGAAGTAAAATAAACCAGGCTGTGCATACTCTGTACATGATCTCTCACCACTGAAAAAAGCTGTGCGAAACAACAGGAAGTTGCTCATGGATCCTAACATTAGCCCCTGGTGACTGTAAGCAGAAAATACACTGAGTAATTCCCCTAAAGATGAGATGACTGAAGTTGATTATTTGTTTAGTGTTTAAAAATAAAAAAGAATCAGCAAAAAAGGAAGGGGATTGGAGAAAAAGAAAAATTTTCCCTTGTTCATAGAAAAGGTGAGTTTTATTTTTTAAAATTCATCAGTAAATACAAAAAATTCTTGATAAAGACAGCCTATGTCGTTTGTTTTGTGCCATAAGGAACTACATGCAGCTTACTAATTTTCTGTACTTGTATGCTATAGGATGAGCTTCAATATCACAAAAATTAATTTCACTGGCAAGCAAATATGAAACATCAATTTAATAGGTAAGCCAATATGAAATATTGATGCCTTGCAATACGGGTGACTATGGAGATAAAAATCACTGACCCAGAACATAATTTATTGATTAAAGAGCATTGTTTGCTATATTATAATAAACAAAACGTGTGTGGGCATATGACAGTTCTAATTTAAAATACAATTCTAAATCATATTTACCTTAGATCTGAAAAGCCCTGATATTGTAGAAAAACTAAGGCTTGACAGACAAAACAACATGAAAGTCAAATGCTGCATTTTAATTCAGAAGTGGGAAAATGTTAACTTGTTTTAATTTTTGATACCTTTCCTATTAGGATTATAACACATTTGATATTGAAAAGAAATTGAAGTTAATAACTATTTCTTTTTTTAAAAAGCCTCAAATAGTTTGCATATACATGCATAGATACTATACAAAATATAGAATATATAAATATATATAAAACATAAAGTATTACAATAGTTAAGATTTATTAATAGACTTCCTAGGAAAAAGGGAGAAAATCATGTAAAAGAGCAAATTCTTGATTTGGCACATTTAATTGTAGGCTCTCTTAATTATGTAGATGGAGAGGTTGGAGGAGGTATTAGTGCACATATATTTGTAGAAGAGAATGGATCTTTTGAGCAGACAACCCAACACCAAAGCCCTAAAATGACACCACTGAAATCCTCTAGTGTTTCCTTCTTTTGGACGAAAGCAAACAATGAAGCAGTGCTGGCCTTGTGGCAAAGGCAGTCGGAGTGATGGCCACACCAAGCCCTCCTGCACCAACGGATTTTGAAATCAACAAGTCACCAGACCACACACCAAGCAAGGAGCGGCCACTTAACAGAGAGAAAATAGCCGTGTTTAAAATGAAAGCATTATCAACGTTGGTCTAAACAGCTGATAAAATGACCTTGAGGGAAGTTCCAAAATGAAACAGATCAATTTAGTTTTCAATCCCTTCTAAAATATAAAATGTGAAAAATCAAAATATGCTGATTAGGCTCAGTGTGCTGAAGTTTTAAAATGACTAAAATGCCATCTGTCATGGAAATCCCTACAAATTTACAAGACGATAAAAAAAGCTATTTCACATTGGTGCTTAGTCATGTTGCATTTTTTGGTAATAATGTCCAAACTTTCATGTCCCCATGGTAGAACCTATGAGTGTGTGACCTTCACAGGACTCTGGGGTGTATGGGGGTGGGGGCAAGTTCTAAAAATACCGCTCACAAATTATTGCTAGTCAACTCGAATTTGACTGTGAAAGCCCCGGTGGAGGACGGGGATGGTCTAAAATGTCTGCAGGAGAAGGTAGAGTGGCTTTGTTCTAGAACCCCTGGCATCCACGGGTGAGCACAGTATTTTCTAATGAGTAAGAATGAAATCAGTGAAAATGCTCAGCATTAAAGGGAGAAATAAATTATCTGCTCTCTAACCACGGAGCTCAGTCATCTAAGAAAAGCCTTAATAATTTGTGAAAACCGTGCCCAAACATACAAAAGTAGCCCATTGCTTCTTGCAGAATATTTAAACCTGACTTGACTTTGGAGTTTTAATCCAAATATCTTAAGTTCACATTTCATTGCTGGAACATTCCATTTAGTGACAGGGGCTGACTTAGATGGGTGAAGTTCTTGACCCTGAACAGAAAATAAAATGTTAAAAATAGTAATGAGAGTGCTGAATAGCTACGTAGTCAACTCTAGAATGTGCAGTGTGTTCACGAAACACGCTGCTCGCTGCCTCCAAGAACAGTGACCACTGCACTGGACTCCTAAAGGAAACGTGGTTAATCCTGTGAAATTCGGGCTTCTTTTCAGCTATGCCATAAAAGTTGCCTTAAACACACTCAACACGGGAACATTTTCCCCTCTGGACTCTTTCCCCAGAACCTGGGTGAGCACTCACACTCCTAGCCCCATTCTTCCTAGAAGCCTTCCTGGGATGTGCAACTGGTGAGAGCCTATTATGCCAAAGGAGCTTGCTTTCCTCCAGGTGCCCATTAACAGAGGAGAGGTTTGTTTACTCTCTGCCATTTTTTTGATGTTAACAACTGCTTAATGGCCTGAAAGCTCAAGTGGTCAGATCCCTGGAGCAGGGTCCCTTTTATGCCCACCCAGCCTCACACCCCCCTGACAGCATCTCTGTCTTTTTCTTCTAGTTGTAAGGTTGTGTTTCACTTAGTAATCAACACAAAAATAAAAAGGACAGAAGGGCAGGCCTAGAACAGGCCTGGGACAGACAACCATCTGGGATTGTGCAGGCGTCAGCTGCGGGTCTGGGGGGCTCCAGTGAGGCCTGGGTGGGTGTGAATTAAAAGCTTGGGGGGTGGTGTGAGGGGGAGTTCTGTGTGCCTCTGGGGAGGAGTGGAGGTGAGGCTTTCTCTTGGCCCTCACCTCCCTGTCAGGAACCCTGGTAGTGCTGGGGACAGAGCCTGGCCCAGTCCCTCCTTAGCAGCTCCTGTTTCCTCTGCTTTCTCTCCCTGCAACCTGTGCTCCTGTTTCCCGGCACCCCCGACTACGGGGAACCCATGGAGGTAGCTCCACAGTGGGGGGAAAAGGCAAAGGCCGGGGGGTTCCAAAACTGCACACCCAGTCCTGCAAGCCCTGACACAAAGGTGGGAGGCTCCAGAGGAGATGAAACCCCAGTGTACTGTTTTGAACAACGGGGGTGGCACTACACTGCAACTGACAGCTGCTCCCCAAGAATTAATATACTGTATGTCAGGACTCCCCTTTCAGCTCCTAAGTGCTCCCAGAGGTCAGAGCTCCCAAACCCTTCGGTTCACACAGGCCGGGACTTGCTGAGGGGAGGGGTGCTGGAGAGGTGAGGGTTACTTTCCGAAATATCTGTTCTTGCCCACAAGTGGATCTTGCCCACAGTGGGTCATGAAATTACTAAGTGTTGCTATGGTTATTAAAGTCATCCTTTTTAAAAAGAGAATACCGTTTCAGATTTTCTTAAGACATTGTTCAAATGGCAACGGTCCAGGGTTGTAGCTAATGAAGTGTCCTGAAGATAAACAAAGGACTGCACATTCCTATTAAATTGTTTGCTCCTGGTTCTGTTATACACACACACACACACACACACACACACACACGCTGACCATCCAGGGGAAATAATATATTCTTGTGCACTCAGCATGAGGAATGAGAAGAAAAACGTATTTTCCATAGAAATTGTCTTGCTCCACCTCCTTAAAATTTTACAGCTTGGTTCAGGACAAATAAGAGGAAACCTCTGTGAAGGCTGAGCCCCGGGTGGCGCGAGGCAGCGCGGAGCAGGCAGGCGCAGGCAGACCGCGGCGGCTCCATTTCTTTATTAACACCACCCCCTACAGGACTGCTCTGCATAGGACGGCGTGGCACGGCTCGCACTGCCTTACAAGGAAAACAACATTCAGAACAATTGCACCACATTTTTTTCAACTTCCTGTTTATTAGTATTTTATCTAAGAGCAGAACAAAAGTCTGTATAAATGGGGGAAAAGAAAACAAACGAATGTGCCGTGAAGGGCTATTCGCAACGCACAGGCACAGCGCCTCTTCGAGTGCTGCTGTGTGATGTTTTCTCACCAAGCCCTCCTCAGGCCTTCAAATGTCTCTGATGACGGGGGTTAAGAAGAAATACATGAAATTCATTATTTTATAAGAATTATATATTATATTATTAAAACTTTAAAAAAAAACAAGTGGGCTTGTTTTCTGCACAGCTATATGACAGTACTCATTTCTACACTGGACAGGTGCACGTTTTATCAGTAAGATTGTGTGTTTTGCCAGAAATGCCCAGGAACACAAAGAAAATGCAAGCGCCCCCGCCCCATGTTTGTTGCGGAGCTCGGTTGTGTAGAAGAAGGAAGAGGGTGTGTGGCCGAGGTGAAGGGCGTCCCTTGAGGTTCCTAGGCCAGGGGTGGACAAAGGGCTGATGACACCTGTATTTCTCCTCAAAGAAACAGGGTCTCTGCTGGGGTCCTTCCAGCTAAGTCATGAGGTCATTACAGACTTGTCAGTGACTTCTGTGAACTCTGACTTTCTCCCTTCACCTGCCGGCCATGCTGTTCTGTGGGCTCCTTCCCTGCTCACTGTCTGCACGAGGCTCAGGGCAATGAGCTTGCGTACAGAATGAGTGGCCATAGGAGTTAAACTGCTGGCCTTGATGGCCACATTTTGTCTTGAAAACAGCCTGGAATGTGCAGTCTATCTCTGTGGATGCATGTTCATGGAAGGCCTGGGCCTTGGAACAGTTCCACGGGACCCTTGCTCTTTTATATCTTCGGTTACAAACACCACTGAGTCTCATTTATTTTGAGTAGTTCTAACATCCTGTTTTCCTTACTCAAGAAGGACATCTAGAAATGCGGGATTATCAACTCGGGGAATTGCCTAAGATTATTTTTTATGCCCCAGTCATCAGGAGTCTTGCTATGATTTACCCTCCGCATCTCGGTCTCTCATGACATCAGCATGTATGCCCTTGCCTAACTATTCCTGATTCCCGTCACCTCATTCACGTGAAAATGAGAAGGAATCCATAAGAAGAGGCTTCCTATTGTGTGGGGTAACAAGAAACATATCTGCAGATAGGAAAGCATAAATCAAAGCTGAAATGTGAACTTCGCACTGGTCAAGACCAGTTTAACTAATCAGAAACAGACTGCGAATGCTCTAGCAGAACAAATAGTGTCTTTCTAAGTTCCTGAAAGGGCTGTGAGGAGCTAAAAGTGAACTGAACAATCACAATAAACAACGAAGGTCACCAAATAACACAGCAGCCATCAATTGCTCACTGGTAGTAATCACTGAGCGCTCACCACATGCGCCTGGAACGTGGCAGACAAAGGAACCTGCAGTGGTTCTCGTTCTGCCAAGTGACCTTGACCAACCCTGTCAACAGTCAGATCTAGGAAGGGGACCGTTACTGGAGAGAATATTCCTGTGGCATTCTTTTTTGTTTTTTTGTGATTTTTTTAATTGACAAAAATTGTATTATATTTATCGTGTACAACGACACATATTGTGGAATGGCTCAGTTGCACTAACTAACATATGCATCACCTCACATACTTATTTTTGGTGGTGAGAACACTTAAAATTTACTCCCTTAGTAATTTTCAAAATACAATACCTTGCTATTAAATATAGTCACCAGGTTGTACAATAGACCTTTTGAACCTATTCTTCCTGTTTTAACTGAACTTTTGTATCCTTTGATCAACATCTTCCAACAATCCCCTCACAAGTCCCTGGTAACCACCATTCTATGCTCTGCTTCTGTAAGTTCAACTTTTTTACATCCTACCTATCAGTGAGATCATGTGGTATTTGTCTTTCTGTGTCTGGTTTATTTCACTTAACATAATGTCCTCCGGGTTCATCCACGTTGTTGCAAATGACAGTATTTCCTTCTTTTAAAAATCTGAGTAGTATTCCATTGTGCATATGGACATACCACATTCTCTTTACCCATTCATCTTTTTATGGACACTTAGGTTGGCCTGTGTCATTCTTGATTGGCAAATATAGGTGAACCTTTAAGTGCTAACTTCTGCTAAGGAAGGAATTGCTCCTTGAGCTTGAGAGTACATTTCGTCAGTATCAGTATTTGTGAAACAACTCATCGACTCTAGCTATACGACACATAGAATAAATCAGAAAGACAAAGCTCCCGTGTCTGCTTCACAGGAAGAAAATGTGGATGCACAATATAAGAAAGTCTTCCTCAAACACAAAAGACAACTATTTGTGCTAATAAGGAAGGAGCCGGAAGTTAGGAACCAGGAGCAGGGTGGCTATGGCAGACCAAGGCACAAGGACAGGCCATCTCTGAATAGGAACTGTCCTGCCACCATCTCACACTGGGTTTAGGAATAATGAGCATGGTGCTCAATTTGTGAGAGGCTACCTTGAAAGCTCCTGAGATCCATCTTCCAGCCAGCCTGCAAAAGGGATAGCTAGTGTGACAAATAAATGATAGGGGGCTACTTGAGAGTCAAGTCATGGCTCCTTGGCACCAATAAGCTTAAATTCAGTGGGTCACCTATGTCATTGAGTAAAACCTCGTGGACATCTGCAGCTTGCTTCCCTATTGTCCCATTAACAGTCTTCATAACTCCACCTTCAGGAGAGGGGTGGAGATGGCAGGTAAATTAATCAGTACATCACAGGTCCCCACCCACTGTGATTGGCTCAAGGACAGGCACATGACCTCAGCTGGTCCAATCAGGGTGAATCTCTTTTAAAGGAAGGCTGGGATAAAAGTTCTTTCCTGCTAATTTGGACCTGAAAGGACAAGTGGCAGTCCCTTTAAGACCACGATGAGAGTTGAGTTTGAGAACAGGGACAACACATTAGAAACTGAGCCAGAAGGAGAATTGAGAGATGAAACACCTTGACTTCATTTGAGCTGTATATATGCCAGCCCTATTCCTAGATCATGAGATAATAAATTCCAGATTATGCTTAAACCACTCTGAGTTAGGTTTTCTGTCACTTTTAACTAAAAGACTCAATTGAATCAGAAATGCTTCTGCAATTATCTACTTATCTATCCTAAAAGAGAGGGTCTCCAAAAATGTAGATTCCTCTTTCTTCATAAAGTGCTTAGTGTTACCCCACAGTTCGTGCCATTTAACTAAAGACAGAAATGTATACCAAAAGAGCCAATACAATTGAGCGGAAAGCAGTTCTCTTGGTGCCTCTGGCCCTTAGCATGGCGAGACATCCCCCTCCCAGAGATATCACCCTAGGATGCCAAAGCAGGTCCCTCTGATGCCCAGTTACAAAGGAAATTAAAATTAAAACACCCAGAACAAAATAGAAAACGAGATTAAACGGTTTGTTGAAACACAGAGGACTAAGTAATGACAAGAGACTACATGAAATAATCATTAGGCCTTCTTCCATTTTCAACATTATTTCTCATTCAGCCATTTTATAAAACACAAATTCCCTCTACCCCCAAAAGCCTCATTTTCTTTTGGGCTGTGTTCTTTGCTGTGGAATCTGACCAACTTGGATAGAATAATGCTAAAGAAATCTTGGTTTTTATAGTATAAACAATAATGTTAGTAGATTTCTTGGCATTATTGGTTTATCATTGAGGTTCCAAATGCTCAGCATAATAAGGGCTTTTAAAGTGTTCACACTGAACACAGAAATAACAAAAAATACAAATTCAACTGTGATCGGGGTGCAATTTTAAAAAATGTTCTTTGTACTATAAGCTTTGATTTGCTTCATAGAAACAGCTCTAACAATAAGGGCATCTGCTGAGGTTTGACATTTCACCTGTCTGATCTTTCATTCATTCATCCATCATTGTGCATCCCCGATACAAATAAAAAGGACGGTGTCACTGAGCTTAAAATCTAATCTGAAACCACGATCCAGGCAAGCTAAGGACCAGGGAAGGAATGTCAGCTAGCCTCTCATGGGCAGTGGCTGAAGCAAGTAAGAAATCCCGTGCCCAAGTCAGGCCAGGGAGCCCACAGAGCCCCCAGCTATCATGGACCTCACCCATCCAGGCCTCCTTGGTCTAGGAAGGTTCTGACTGTGGAGGCCGCAATTCAGCCTCTCTCCATTCTCCCAAGAGATATTTGGGGTACTGTAGCCCCTTGGTGAAAGTCCCCATCTGGCACTGGGGACATATCTAGTTCCCCTAAAATCCCACCTGCATCGTGGAGCTCCATAGCTGTGGATTCTGAAGCCCTGACACCAGCTTTTCACTCTTATTTCACAGGCGAGGGGAACTGGTCTCTGTCCAATGAGATCAGGACTCCATGAGTCTGTCTCCCGAGTAAAATTTCAATTTCCTGGTCTATCAGAGGTCTTCATCTGCCCCTCCAGGGGGGAATCCTGACATAAAAGGAAGGAAAGAAGCCCCCCCTATCCCCTGCCACCAATTTTGCTGATGCCTACCAGCTATCACAAGCCCCTGGACAAGCCTTCTTAAGGCTCCCAGTCGTGGTTCCTCTCGCTTGCTCAGAGAGGCAGAGCCTTAACACATTGGTCCTCCTAAAACATTGCTTTGGCCACGGAATTCCCCTGCTTAAGGACCTACTGGCTCCAACACGGAATCTAAATTCTCTGCCCAGGCCAAGAAAGACCTCTACGGTTTGCTCCTACCCTAGCTAAGCAACATTTTCTTCCCCCAATCCACCTATTCACACTTTTGTTCAACAAAAATACGCTGAGTACCGGATTAGTTGGGCTGCTGTAACAAAGTGTCACAGACTGACAACAGAAATTGATTTCCTCACAGTTTTGAAGGCTGCGAGTCTGAGATTAACTTGTGGGCAGGCTTGGTGTCTTCTGAGGCCTCTCCCCTTGGCCTACCTGGCTGCCTACTTGCTACACTCTCACACGGTCTTCCCTCTATGCAAGTCTCTGTCCTAATGGCCTCTTATAAGGACACCAGGCATTTTGATTTAGGGTCCACTCATATGACCTCATTTTACTTAATTACCTCTTCAAAGATCCTTTCTCCAAATACAGTCGCATTCCGAGGCACTGGGAGTTAGGGCTTCCCCATGTGAATTTGGGGTGGGAAGCAATCCAGGCTTTGACAAGCACCAATATGATGCCGTGGGAGAGGGGAGGGAAGAGAGGGAGGGACGGGGAAGGGAACAGAGATGGATGAAACACGGCCACTGCTCTCAGGCTGATAAATCCTCTACTCCTACAGGAGGATGGCTGGACTTTCTCTTCACTCCCCCAGTGCTCAGTCTCCTCCCTTCATCTGCTCCGTCTTTCAAGGCTCAGCCTCGACTTTTCTTTCCACAGAGCCCTGACTGCCTTGTCCTCCTTGAGTCCCTCGGAGGCTCCTGCTGAGCTAAACACCTCCTCCCCAGGCCATCCCGACTCACCTGTGACCAGGCCCCAAGGCAGCATTTCCTGCTCCAGGGATAAAACCTCTCTCCTCTTCTGCTTTCTAACTGGTAAGAGCCACCAGAGGGCAGCTGGGGGCGACCGGCTTCTCCATCACCTGCCTCAGCATCTTTCAGGCAAGTGCTAACCTATTTCAGGGTGTTCCGAAACACAAAGGCTTTCGAGTATCAATAAGTGAAATCTCCAGTCAGTGTATCTTGATGAAATATTCTCTTCGGTCTTACATTTTCGCTCCCTTTCTGCTCAGAATTACGCGTATGAGAAGTGACACCTTACCATGTGGGATGGGGATGCTATCCGCGTTGACGTTGACCACGTAGCACTAGAGTGAGATCTAAGAAGGTGAAAAATAGCCGGGGTCCTTTAAAATTTAATATATCTGAGGTGTGAACAAATGATCCTGTCTTATATTTTTCATCTACTATCATTAGCAGCAAATGCCACCTTATGTGTGTATCCAACCTGACGCCCCAACCCTTCCTGGCTGAGAGAAATATCAGCTCTTCTTTTTGTACGCCCTAGACCCCCGCAGACAGATCTCTCAGAGTTCTGGGTGCTCCCAGAGTGCTTTGTTCATAGTGTGGTTTAGTGGCATGGCAATTAAAAGTGTGTACTTTGGGATCCAACTGTCGGACTTCAAATCTGGGCCCTGTCACCTACCTGCTGTGTGATCTTGGACAAGTTACATAACCTCTCTTTGCCTCATTTACCTCATCTGTAAAATAGGGACAATAGTATCTGCCTCATGGATTATGTGAAGAAGAAATGAGATAATTCACACAATTAACACGGCCCAGAGCCTGGCACATTTTTGGCCCTCAGGAAAACAGAAGTGTGGATATCACAAGACCTTTCACAACGGTCTGCCCTTCCAGACTGTGAGCTTCTCAAGGATGAGGGCCCTGTTCCTTAGGACAGCATGGTGCCTGGAACACAGTGAGCACCCAGCTAATATTTGTGGAAATAAACACATATAGTAACTCAATTTTAGTTTTAAAACTGGGTTTTCCTCTTTATTTTAAAATACAACTTTCCCACTTATGGCTTTAAAAAATATAGAAAGAAAAGTAACACAGACCAGTTAAAAATCCTGGGTTAACTAAATAAAGCTTCCTACTCCTGCCTTTTGGCTTCATCCATACGGTTTCAGCACAAACACCCCACAAACGCTGAATAGAATTGCACATATTCTAATTAGCTTCTTTTCGATGTTCTTATAAAAATAAATATTTTCAAATATGAAGTTGACGGTGAAAAGTGTACTCATTATGGAAGAATGCAAAGCAGTACCATGATATTCATCCTGGGGCCGAATGAGCAGTGACCACAATTTATAACTGAAAATTCCTGGAGAAGACCTTTGCTGGCAGCATACTGCCCCCTCCTTAGGGCTCTCCTTGTAGTGTCAAAGCCGATCTCGGGGCTGTAATGCTCACCTTCTGAGCCTAAGTCACCCCCCCACACTGTGATAGAGGCTGTATTTTTATTATTTGGTAATTAAAGAAAAAAACGCAGATTTTATTATGCATGCAAAAGAATTCATATAATTTACATCAAAAGAGCCCCTACAGCATAGAATTCATAAATGCCAAAGCCATTAGCTGTTATTTACAATGACTGACAGGCAGGTGGATTTCAGGGTCCTTGCCAACGTTGCAGATCCGAGGCCTCCCGGGCGGAAATCACTCCTCAAGGAGAACATTCCCCTCTGTCTACAGCAAAGGTTGGGGCAGCTGCTGGTTGAAGACAGAGTAAAAAGAAACATGGCTACAAAGGACTTGTATCTTCCAACCCTATATGGCCTATATATTTTACAGTAGAAAATCCGGAGCAAATCAGTCCTATATCGGAAACATCCTGATAGGCTCCCCCAGCTCCCCCCAAAAAAATCGCCCTGCTACTTAGAGACATTAGCTAGCCAAACAGGGCAGAAGATATAAGATTACATAATATGCAGATTGCTGCTAACCAAAAATGCCTTGCAGCACTCTGGGGGTGAAGATCAAGTGGAAGAAGAGGCGGTGGCCCAGCTGGTCTGAGGAGCTTCCTTTATGACACACCAGGGCTGACCCGTCCTCTAGGGACAGTGGGCCATGCCTGCACTGACCCTCGGTACCAGGCTCGGGAACACTCTCACTGACTCAGAAAATGACTCTGGGGTGGGGGGCAGAAATAAGAAGCTCTTCAGAAATGATTTACCCCCACTGTTTGAAACTTGCCATGTCACACTTGATGAGACCCCACCGATAGGTTCAAATATGCACCGAGAAAAGAAAGGACGGCGTGTGTTTCTTCACAGGGTGCAAGCAGGCAGCCTGCAGCCAGCCTAGCTCCAGGTGCTTCATGTGGTTTCACACTTGGTGCCCCCAGCCCCTCCGCTGGCCAGCCCCCTGCTCCTGCGGGCGCCCGGTGTTGGTGGGGGCGTTGGTGGGCAGCGGCGCTGACGTTAGGAAACAAGGCCCCACCCACACAGCTTGGGTTTCAGTTTCACTAGGCGGCAAACACCACTATGCAAATTATTTTCCTTGCCCACCCCGCCCCCGCCCACAGCCTCACATACTCATTCTTCACTCTGGAGTTAACGTAAAACACGGGGCTAATTAAGGATTTGCATCCTATTTACTTTAAAATGCCCAGGTGCAATTTTGAAACAAGATTCTCCTTTCAGAAGGGCAATCATGAATATAAAGTAGAGAATTAGTAGCAATGTCAAGAGTAAAGCCCCGAGGCTAACACCAAACTTCTGACACAAATGGAGCGTTGAAAGGCACATGCCAGGAATTATACAAACTGAAGGAAAATGATAACTGGGGGTGCGTTTCGACCCACGCACCTGCTCCAAGGGGAGACAGGCCCACAGAGGGCCGACAGGTGGCTGCAAGCCTTGCAATCCATCCTGCACGCGTCTAGAATCCTTGGGTCTCGAGGGGTTTAGGAAAACTAATGCCTAGTTCACATTCAAGTCATGTTCTAGAAATTGGGGCATGCAGTCATTTTTTCTGCATTATGTGTGATTCATTTGCAGTTTAACTCAAGTGATTTGAGCTCACATCCACTCAGAAAAAAAATTCCCAACCCAGAAACAGAGTTAGTAAAATTTGGAGTGGGGGAGAAGACAAAGGCATGCTTTCCTTTACTGTCGTGGTAAATAAATTACTTAGGAGTAGATTTATGTGAATTTAGACCAGAATAATTCTATTCAACTGTAATCATTATTTTATTTATGAGATTCAGATGATCTTGGTGAATGACTTTTTGCAGTTTTTTCTAAAAGATGTCAGAGGTTTCTATCAGCAGACACACAGGAGGAACCATTTTCAAAAGGATGGTAATTTCTATTCCCTTCAAAATCATTCTTCCCTGGTCCCCACTTATACTCAGTTTCATTTTCAAGGTGCATTTGCAGGGTTCGTGTAACGTTCACAGCTGCAACGAAAAGACTGACAACTCTGTAAAATACCCTGAGCGCAAAGACGATCTAGTTCGTTTATAAAAAGTCCTTAAAATAATTGTAAACTAAACTGTGGGTGGGAAACCTTTTTAAGACGAAAGCTACAGAGACATCGAGCCCTCTCGGAAAGCCCTGAATAGTAAGAAGTGATGCCAGTGAATCCCTAGTGACTTGTCACTCAACTTAAAACTGGCCCTCATTAAGAGTGACGGTCCCCAGCCTTTGCTGTAAGACCAACCCAAATGTAAGTCAAGAAAAAGAACAAATTTCCTTGCAGGGGATTCTGAGCAAACTGCGAGGCCGTTTTCACGTCTGTGAAAGGTCACGGGCGAAGGCCAGATTGAAAAACCTGCACAGCTAAAGGTCACCTGGGCTGCCTGTTAATCACCTGCCAGGCACCTACCTGAGCACCATCACTGCCACACGTGCAGAACCATGACACGGGTTCTGTCTCCATCTATAGATGATAAAACCAAGGCTCTACAGAGGTTAAACAACTGGCCCGATGAAAAAGCTAGAACTCAAAGCATTTGCTTTTGACCCACATGCATTATTACGTCTCTAGAAGGACAAAATTATCAGATGTACACATTTTACCCAACTCCCGAACACTAAGAAGGGCTTTCCTTTCCCGGCCATGCACAGGCAGGTTTGTGGGTGCCCAGCCCTTCCTGGTCCGTGTGGACACACCTGGCCGGTTCTGAGTTAGGGGTCTCATCGCTCCCACACACCAAGCCATGTTCTCCAGCAGAGAACAATAGCTGATATCTGGGAGGAAAAAAAGTACTTTTTGGTTCAGGACTCTCTGTAGTGTCCTGGCCTGCAAAGAAACCCCTGCCCTCACTTACCCCTAGACAGAAATCTGAGAGTGCGCGTGTCCCTCCCACTCTGCAAGGCACTCTTGTCCTCTCCCTTTCCTTCCTTGTCCCCTGAGGAGCCCTGCAATTGCTTTTCTGAGCTGTGGGCTGATGTGGGGAAGGGAGAAGGTCCCTGCATCCATGGTGGGAACATTGCTGAGCCTGCCTGTAAACTTGCGTGAGATCTGTGTACATGTGCTCCCTGTTACGGAACCGTCAATTCTACTAGTCTCAAAGCCCCCCAGGGAGGGTGATGTGGCTTTCACTGCACACCCCAGGGACCTTCCCTGGAATCTGTCTTCTGTGACTAAGTGTGTCTAAGATGCAGACACACAGCTCACCCCCACACCTAGCCAGCATCCCACTCTCAAGGTGGGAAACACTCTTCCAAGGACTCACACTGACCCATCTGGGCAGGGCAGTATGGAGTGGAGGTGGAGAGCAGGAAATGACTGATTCTTTTGGAGATCGCTGCTATTGACACAACAGAGAAAGATGGAGCCCCATCCAATGTAATCCAATACCAATTACTCCCAGAAAAAAATGTAATCACTTAGGGCTGCAGTCCCCAACCCCCAGGCTGCCAACCAGTACCAGTCTGTGGCCTGTTGGGAACCGGCTGCATAGCAGGAGGTGAGCTGCAGCGAGTGAAACTTCATCTGTGTTTATAGCCCCTCTCCCTCACTCACATCACCGCATAAGCTCTGCCTCCCGTCAGATCAGCAGAGGCGTTAGATTTTCATAGGAGTGCAAACCCTACTGCAAACTGCGCATGCAGGGATCTAGGTTGCATGCTCCTTGTGAGAATCTAATGCCTGATGATCTGAGGGGGAGCTGAGGCGGTGATGCTAGCACTGGGGAGTGGCTGCAAATACAGATTATCATTAGCAGAGAGGTTTGGCTGCACAATAAATATAATGCACTTGAATCATCCTGAAACCTTCCCCCACTCCCAGTCTGTGGAAAAATTGTCTTCCATGAAACCAGTCCCTGGTGCCAAAAAGGTTGAGGACCGCTGACTTAAGACATAAAAATTAAATTGAGTTACGTAAAATCCCCTTCCTCATCCCTTCCAAGAAGGGTGGATTCTGAAGATGCTGAGGGTGATCACTGGTAGGTTTTAAGGGTGGGGAAGAGACAAAATTGAAGCAAAATGATGCTATTGGCTCCATGACTTTAGACATTAAAGATTAGAGAGTGTATCAGCCAGGACACTTAGGAAGAAGAAAGAGATGCTTAAAGAAATTGGTGGAGCCACATGGTGGAGCTTTAATGGAAAAGGCTTGAGTGAAATATGGAAAGACGGTGCCTAAGGGAGAAGGTGCCCACCTGCCTGCTGGGAGCCAGTGGCCAGCATGTAGCAGGTGCTCAATACATGTTTTTAAGTGGAACTCAACAAAGCCCTAATAGAATACTCTCAGGAAGGCACAAATCTAACTGGACTAAAAGAGAATAGAAAAACTCAGTCGTGAGAGAAAATAGAACTTCTCTACTTCTATTTTATCTATCTTTTTTGTCAAAGAAAATAATGTTAATACTGGGAAGAGGATTGTATTAGTCAGGGTTCTCCAGAGAAACAGAACCAATAGGGGGAGAGAGAGAGAGAGGGAAATTTGTTTCAAGAAATCGGTGCACACAGTTGTGAGGGCTGGCAAGTCCAAGATCTGCAGGGTAGGCTGGCGGGCTAGAGACCCAGGGGAGAGTCCATGTTGCAGCTCAAACCTGCTGACAGAATCCTTCTTCTTTGGGAGAGATCAGTCTTTTTCTATTGAGGCCTTCAACTGACTGGACAAGGCCCCCCCACATTACGGAAGGTAATTAATCTGCTTTACTCAAAGTCTACTACTTTAAATGTTAATCTCATCTGGAAAATATATTCACAGAAACATCTAGGGTAATGTTTGACCCAATATCCGGATATTGTGGCCTATCAAGGTTGGCACATAAAATTCACCCTCACAAAGACACAGACACCGTGTGCGGCAACTGAAGCGCAGGATGGGGTGGGGAGTGTGACAGGTCACCCAGATGATGAGAAATTGCTGCCGCGGTGACCTGCAGCCTGGCAGCCAGGAGCCGAGCTCTCAGGCCTTCGCAGAGAGCTTCTCAGGCACTCGTAAGACATGGGCAATTCTGGTGGCCAAAGAGGGCCAGAACGTGACTTCATAAACCCTGAACCTTATATTCACCCTTGAAAGATTCCAAAATGAATTGCCAAAAACAATGCTTTAGAAGACCTTAGGAAAGGAAGTGGTGAGTCCCAGAAGCCGATTGGGTTAGTTGGACAGGTCGCATCCAGCTAATTTCATTTTCTTGTGACAAGGTCTCAAAATTGGCAATATGACAAGCAGCCTATCTAGACTTCAGCAAGGCGCCGACAAGGAAATCCTGGAAGCCAAGACGGAGATCTGAGCTCAGGAACACGGTTAGTGATGTCGCAGTTAGTTGCCTGACTCAGGAGTTCTGACTGGCGCCACCTAGAGGGCTGCTCTCTTCAGCCACGCTCCACACCTCCATCCTCCGCCCTGTCCTGTCCACAAACACAATATAGATGGCATGTCTGTCAGGTCTATCGATAACCCAACCCCTGAAGGGATTGTGAATTCATTGACTCATAAACAGGATACCAGAAAACTTTGATGGGATAGGATGATGGCTTAAATATTCCAGGATACAATTTAATAAAGGAAGCATTAAGTTACGTACTTTTGGGTACAAAAAAACCATCTCTCTAAGTTTACAATATAAGAGATTTGTCTTTTGTAGCAGAAATTAAAGAGGTAAAAATGTTATGGGATTCCATTATAAACAGAGGTGTGACGTGGCCACCAGCTGAGCAAAGGGCTCCCAGGTACGCTTACAGGGCCCTGTATGGTGGGAGGAGGTGGCCCCTTTCTGTTCCGGGCTGATCAAACCTCACCTAACGCATTTTATTTCATTCTAAGATCCACAGTTTTAGAAGGATGGAGGCAGCTGGGAATATTCAGGGGAGAATGGCCAAACAGCAAGGAGACTTGTTATAGGCAAGAGGCAGTCAAAGGAACTTTGGGCCTTGGAATGTCTTTGTGGGGCATGGAAAGCGGTAAATGGATTAAACTATTCTCTACCAAGGGGCGGAATGTACGTCAGAGGCTGGTAAATTTCCAACACACAACTGGTTCAATGAAAATCAGAATTTTCCAGCCATCAGAAGATGGCGTGGGCTGCTGATCATCGGATGGGACAGCGCAGAGTAGAGTCAAGAGGCTTCCAGGGGATGTACAGGTGGTGGCTGAGTCTTCTCTAACCTGGGAGTGAGTCTAGGAAAGTAATAATAGCTTTGCAGAATGCTACAGCACGTGCACAAGAGCAAGAACAATGACATGGCTGATGTCTCCCACCCACCTGCTCTGTGCCTCACTCTGTGCGGAGTGTGCCAGTTAACACCTCTGACTGAGGGGTTATCCTTCATCTCTGTCACATGCATGAGGACACTGGGGCTCAGGGATGCAAATGGTATTGCCCAAAGTCACACGACCAGTTAAGCGGTGGGCTAGAAGTTCAAACCCTGGTCTGTGCGATTCCAGTGATAAAAGAACTTGTGGTCTCAAGGGAGAGGCCAAGTGGGTTATATTTAAGAGCATAAAACAGAAGAAAAAGTCTGGGAGAGAGACCTAAGTTGTTTACTTAGATAGTACTTGTCTCAAACTGGTCCTCACCTTAGTAAATTCCACATAAATAGAATATGTGGGTGAAATTAAGATCAAAAATTGCAAAGTAAAATAAAACCTACCAATCCAGGGCATAATTCAGGCCAGAACACCACCAAGACAGCGAACCCTTTGGAGGATGATAATATACAATTTGGGTTTGAAAGATGCATAGAAAATCCACCAAAGTTGCATGGAAAATAACCGTGAAAGGTGGGCCAGATGGAAGCCTTCCAGCGATGTGGGCAGAGCGGCACAGCCCGCAGGAAGCTCGAGTGTTGGAGAAGGAAAACTACAGAATGACTAGGTCTCACCGAGGACAACTGAAACTGGCCTAGCAGACACCAAGAGCCCTGACCGAGGTGTTAGAGGAATTGAATAGGTCAAGCGTGAGGTGATGCAGTCCCCATGATGGAAATGTAGGATCCTGCCCAGAAAACTGGGGGCCCCTCTGCTCCCACAAGCAGGAGGATCACATGCCACATATTTGCAATTGTTGACCATGAGTCAGAATTGTTGAAGATGAAAAGTATATTGTTTGAAACCAGAAATAAATTCAACACACCCGCTAGCAAAATACTGAATTTCTGTAGCTGCCAGATTTAAGGCACAGAAGCCAGCAATGAATAATAAATAAAGAGGGGACACACCGTGTCACTATAACTGAGCATGATTGTGTTAACCTAGCCACACGCTTCATGATTCACCCACGCGTGAGATAAATAAATGGAGGTGGGTCTTTTAAGTGCATTATAGAAAACCAGTTGTTACGGTCTGAATTGTGCCACCCCAAAACTCACATGTTGAAGCCCTCACCCCCACTGTAACTGTACTTGGAGATAGGGCCTCTCAAGAAGTAATTACGGTGAAAAGAGGTCACGAGGGTGAGCTCTAATCCAATCTGACCGGTCCTCATAAGGAGAGAAGATTGGGACACAGACATGAGTGTACGCGGAGGAAAGACCTCATGAGGACACAAGGACAAGGCGGCTGTTTACAAGCCACGGAGAGAGGCCTCAGAAGAAATAACGCTGTTGACACCTTCATCTTGGACTTCCAGCCTCCAGAACTGTAAGAAAGTAAATTTCTGTTGTTTCAGCCATCCAGTCTGTGGCATCTTATCCCGGCAGTCCAAGCAGGCTAATGCACAAATCAAACCTACTTTAGTTTTTCCGCTTGGTTGCAAATTGCAAAGTGTCCAGGTTTTATATCTTCCCCAGCCTGCAAGTGCTCAGAGGACACTCAGCCCACATGATCTCAGCCAGCATGTGAAGTTTGAGTTCACAAAATACTGTCCTCCCTGTGGAATCCTGAATGATAAAGAAAATGGTATAGAGCCAAGGCTTGAACACCAAGAACACAGGAGCACACAGATGCGTACACAGAACACCGAGCCAGCTAGGGGCAGCGATGGGGAGAAGCACCCGAATCCATGCTGAGCACCGAGACAAGCCCATGCTGTGGGGAAGAGCACTTGCTGTCACAAAAAGAAAGGCCCCAGGCAGGTACTTCAGAATCGTATTAAGGCTGTGATATGCAGCGAAGAAAGAATATTCCTAATAGATCTGGCTCTTTAAAACAAGGGAATTTTCTCGCTCTTTGGAACCAGCAAAATCCACTGCTCATCGAACTGCCTATCTGGAATCTAAGATTTGCACGTCAAAGTTGCTAATGAAGGACTAAGTCGATAATTCAAACAAACCCTGTGGTTTGGAAGTCACAGTTTTTCTGCTTAATGTTCGATTTTCAAGCTCTTCTCTTGGAATAGGGCCCACAGTGCATTCTATGGGTGCTTAATAGAGTGACAAATTCCATGTGAGAGATTTTAGATTTAGAAGCTGTCAGGTGGAATGAGCCAAGTGGGGGCCCGGGTGGGTCAAAGGCGAAGCAGTGAGGGCTTTTTTCACCGTGGCTTCTGACCAGGCTCTCAGGGTAATCCCCTCAAAGGAATTCAGCCTTTGCACGCACTGACCCCACACTCCCCTGCACCGGACCACCATTACACATGCGAATCCACCTTCTTCTAGAGGCCTCGTCCAAACACCGCCTCCTTCACCAGCACCCATGGCAAATCCAAGCGAGTCCCCGTCCCCTCCCTGAACTCCAGGTCGCTCCACCTGGGCCCTCTTCAGCACTTTCCCTCCCTCCTTTATACACCCACTGCTTCGGACTGACTTCTTTGAGGCTCTACGTCCTTTCCCCTGGGATGTCTTCCTAGTTTACCGTGGTATCCCCATCAGTACCTATCCTACGGTGCTGGATTATAGATCCGTGATTTTTTTCACTTCATCTGAATCTCATTACTTTCCAATCACAATGCAGAAATATTTCTAGTAGTATATTCCAAAGTACACTGCCTCTTGTGTTCTTTATAATGTACAATGACTGTCATGTCTGCCCTTCCAAGTACTAAGAACCTTCCATCTGTCTGTTCAGGTTCTATGCCTTCATGGAAGAGGGTTAAAGTTTCCTGCACAAAACATCTGCACACAAGGGCACACAAGAGCCCATCCACGTGTCAATGTGAACATACATAAATGTGCGCATGAGAAGAGGCCATAAGATGAGCAGACACTACCTGACTGTCCTTGGGAGATGATCAAGGATACAGCCCTGGTCTACGAAGTGATCTTCCTCAGAGGCTCTGTGTCTCATGCATGAACATCAAGCAGCAAAACCTGTGACTTCCAAACCACAGGACTTGTTTGAATTATCTACTTATTCCTTTATTAACAACTTCAATGTGCAAATTTGTGAGATTCCAGGACATACATTCCAGGGAGCAATGGATTTCTCTGGTTCTAAATAGTAAACAAATTCCTTGTTTTCAAAGAGGCAGATTCAGTTGGAATATTCTTTATTAATTTTATGTTACCTAACACTACCTGGGACTGTAGCTGTTGACCAGCAATGGCAAGCTGTCCATCGCAGTGAAAGAACTTGCATTGGCTCCCGTGTCCCCTTGGCTGCCAGAGCTGCGGGCCCTAGTCACCTGCATGGTGTCCGTGTGGACAGCCGGGCAGAGGAGCTGGCCGTGCTGCAGCAGTCGGCAAGAGCCCTCCCGGCACGCAGGTGTCTCCATGTGTTACTGGCGGCTGCTCGGCCAGCATATACTTGGGGGAAGGCGGGGAAGTCTCCTAAAGGTGCTTCACCAACTCTGTAACAGTCCTATTCTGTAATACTCTCAGTGCTTGGGCGAGAGAAACTACTTCCGCGCCGTGCCCACCCTCACACATGTCAGGTTCTCCCGGCCCATCTGCACAGCCGGGGACCCAGGTGTTGCCATCTGTTCTGAGTTCTCAAAATATCAGTGTGACATGGGAGGCCTGGAGTTTCACAATTCAGCCAGTTCCATCCTGCCACGTCCATCCTGATCGTGGCTCTCACGTGTCCATCCCGTTCCTTCCCGGCCAGGCCGAGCTCCTGTGCTGAGGGTGACTTCTAAGAGGGCTCCTGGCCTTCAGTGGGTCTTCACTGCAGTTCTTCCCACAAAGCCATTATTCTAAAGCTGTGCATTCATCATTCTATCCCCTGCTCAAAAACCTTTAAGCAACACACACACACACACACACACACACACGCTGCCTGCAGGTGAAAGACCCACATGGTGATCTGGCAGTTCGGGCTCCCGGTCCACTCCCGACCCTGACTCCTCCTCCACTGCCTGCCGAGCTAGCGGGCCCCGGATGTGCCAGGGCCACTGCGCTCTGCCTCTGACCATGCCCTCCTCCCGGAGGGAATCTTTTCCCACTTTTCAATTTCAATTTCAATCCAGATGTCACTTATCTTTTCCCATATTAATTTATTCCTTCTAATCTTATTTCAGATTTTTATGTTTTGTTCTAAATTGTGTTCTTTAGGACACAATTATGGTTCTGTGACATTCTCCAATAAAAAAAAGTGGAAGGTTTCACCATCATCTACATTTGGCATATACTGCAAATTCTATGCCATTTTGCATATTTTCAAAGCACGTATTTGGATATTTACAATGCATGGTCCAAGGCTCTGAGAAGTCTATGTTAAAAAAATGTTTCTCTCGGATCATCCTGGATTTTCCTATTCTATACTTCACTGCAGACCCTTTGGCGGCATAGCATTTATTATGGCCACACCACTCGCCATCACTCCCTCACCTCCTCCAGTGCCGTCATTGCAGGCATCACCACGTTACGAACAACTGAGCCACAGGTGGTCTGAACATAAAAACAGCAGAAAGGAAGCTGTATCAAAGTCTCTGCTTCCTATGGGGCAACTACAGCTGGGTGAGCTGCATGTTCCATTTCATAAGCCATCATGTTGGCTGAGCTCCCAGATTCTGCAAACTCTGACCTTAGTGAGCGTACCTTGGCTGAGCTGGATCCATGCAATCCGGAATTCATCTGGGAGCCAAGGGTCTAGGAGAGTTTGAGTGGGAACATGGGTGGGCATCATGGCCCCCTGGTGCTTTCTTTATAACTGGACAGTAAGTTTCCCCCTTAAGATGCTCATCTGCATCACTGGCCTGAACCTAAGGTCCCCACGGTAACAGAAACACACCTCCGACTGGTGTTCGCTCAGTCCATAAACGCTGAGATCAGGCCCTATATAGGGAGGACCCTAAAGTGGCAGGACATGGGTGGTGAGAGAAGAATCATGGACAGAAAACTTGGTTCCTCAATCCTATGGGATCCCAGCAATGGCTGGGTAACTTGGAAAGGTTGCCCCAAAGCCCCACCCCCATGGAGCATGTCTTAGCCCGGGACAGAGAGTTCTCCTGGACCTTCGGGCCCTTGGATTCTTAGTTCTGGGAACCAGGTGGGATGAGTGCATATTTCAGGTCTGAGCCATCAGTCCAGTGGAGCACCTAGGCCTCCTGCTGGCAGCCCAGTTTCTCTGTAGATCCTTCCAGCACATAGAACACAGCCCAGCACAGCAAGCCATGGGGCTGGAGGCTCTTCCATGGGAGCATAATCTCACTGCAAATTCTATCCCTGCCCCTTCATTTCTGTAAATTGCTTTTAAGCCACATTTCACAAATCAGCATCTGTTGTTACAGAAAGCAGTGGTGGGGAGTCCAAGTTATGAAAGGCAACTACACGTCATCTGGTGCTAGCCCTGACTTCCGGCATGGAGCCCTCCCCTGGGGAATCGGAGCATCCTCTGGGCTCAGCAGGAAAGGTGATAAGACCCACCAATACCAAGACCCACGTGAGCCCTAGTGCAAGATGGACATGTGTGGCCTCTTGCTCAAAAATGATTAAGAATTTCAAGATGGTGACAGAAGAGCATTAAACTAAGCCAGGCCCTTCTGGGGGTGGGGAGCACCCTATGGCACTGCACAGAGCACGGGCCCATGAGGCAGTATCTGCCATGAGCCCACAGGGAGAGTGCTGGGGACTTCTTGGTCTTGCTCTGAGGTCCTCAAGGCGGCAAGACAGAAGTACAGCATCCTGGAAAGACTTCCTTGGAGAGGGGCTCTCAGCCTGGTTTTCCAGTGAACGCCCTGCCCGGATTCCCACTCTCTCGGAGTCCAGCAGACTTGACAGCCTCTAACTGCTTGGTTTGACTTGATCTCCACACTGGGAGGGGTCAGTCTCTTTCTTGCAGGTTGTGTCCATTCCTACTGATGAGGTTGTTTTCGTTGACTGTTTATTTTTGGCCCCAGGAAAATCAGGCCTATTTTCTACTTGGGTTGCCTGAACAGATTTCACACTTGAGGTCGAATTTTCTCCTGGGGGCCTGCCAAGCCTGGCCTGTGTCCAGCACTGGGCGCCAGCCTTTCCTGAGCTGACAGCCACCTGGATCTGTTTATGCCGAAGCTCTCCTGAGCTCGTGCCTGAAACCTTCCCTGCTCTGCTCTGGCTCCCGTGGCCTCCACTGTGTTCATTGTCTCTTTGCCCCATTATCCACCAGACCCCTTCCTGTTTCTATTCCATATTCTCTGAAAGCTCTGGGCTCCATCCCTCCATCCTTCTGGTCACAGAAGAGTCTGAAAGGCAGAAGTGTCCTGTGGAAGCTCTACTCCCTCTCACATTCCAACTGAAACTTGCCCATTTCAGCCCCCCCAACACATAAAACTTATAACCTTAAAATATCATAATTTCAGCAGGAAAAAGTGGGCTACTTAGTAAATAGTCTGGGAAAATTTTCTGTCCATTTAGAGAAAAATTAGGTCCCCTTCCTTATTTCAAATTATAAACAAAAATAAATTCTAATGAATTTGATATTTTAAACTTCAAAAATAAAACTATAATGTATCAGAAGGAAAAAAAGTGAGAATATTTTTGTACTCTAAGGGTAGGAACAACAGACTTTCTAAGCAAGACAAAAACCTGGGTATTAAAAAGAAAATACTAATTGCCTAAAAATTAAATATTTCCATAATATGAAAGACAGTGAACAAAGTAAAAAGACAGGCTGGGAGAAAATAATGGCAGCATATATATCAAAGTTGAGAGTCCAGGATAGTAGAAGAGCCCCTACAGAAGAACAAGAAAAAGGGAAGGAGGAAGGGAGGGAGGGAGGAAAGAAGGAGGGCAAAAGTGGGCAAAGAATCTGAGCAGCAATTTGCAAAAGAGCAGTTAGTAGGCTGTAGGCCTTCTCCTTTAAATCAACTCTCCCCAGAAAATCTGCTAGCTTATATGTGTGTGTATATATATATATATATGCGTATGTGTATATATATATTTCCAAATTATTATTTCTGGATCTGAGTTTAAACTCTTACTTTTTTCTTTCAGCGCATAGCTAAAATTTTATTGGCTCTTTGGCATAAAACTCTTCAGCAGAGAGGGCACATTTTAAGGACACCCCCTGAAGGCAGAGTTCTTCTGAAAAGAGACCAGCAGGGCACGACTGCAAAGTAAGGTGGCTACAAAAATCACCCGACATGATATTATGCTAAGTCACTCTGTATGCTTATTGTGTTATCCTAACCAATATGTTATTCTAAATGTTAAAGGAGAGTCATTCCGTGAGAGATTGCGTATGCAGTTATCGCACGTTCAAGGAGCACGAGGACTGGAAAGAAACATGCCTGACCGGGAGCAGCAGGTAGCTCTAGCGGCAGGAGTGTGGGTATTATTTTCTTCCTTGTCTTTTCTTCCAAATCCCTGCACCTGGCGTCATGACAGGTGCTGCCACCCGGATGCCAGCAGAGCCGCTTCTCCGTCCTGGTGCCGTCAACCCTGGGGGCACCTCTGCCCTCAGGCCGTCTTTCACCTGGTGCCTTCATATTTTCTTCAGATATTACCTTAAAGTTACAAGCCACTCACATCCTGTGGGTGAAAATTGCTCGTTTTGGTCATTTCCAAAGTATTTTTTACATGGTTTCTGGTTGCTTCAAATGATGCCCTCGATTTTACAATAAGAGGATTATTTAAAAATTTAAAAGCTGGCACTTATAGCAAGCTGTGGTGACCTGGGGGCCCCGTGGTGGATGCATCCCCTGTCTGCCCACGCGGTGTCCTGGCCAGACTCCGAGCTGTCTGGGCGCGTTTCTGAGATGGGCAGGGGTGCGTGGACCTCCCCCGTGTCCCGCCGGCACCGGACGCACACAGCTGGGGCACTGCGCGTGGGCGCCCACCCTGCAGGTCGCCTCCAGATCTGAGTCCTCTCTCCTCCGCCTCTGACTTTGAAGTCAAAGTTTCACTCTCTTGACAAATACTCATTGCTTAAGGCTACCCTTGCTACTAAAATAACTTTCCATGAAATACTCTGAAAGAAGCTTCTTGACTGTAAACGCTACTATATTATAAGAAATGCCGTGTTTGTGTGCGGTTATGTCTTGTGTAACTGACTCCACTGGGTTTTCGAGGTGAAAATTGCTCATTTTTGTCATTTCCAAAACCTGACATCTTTCACTATAATGTGGCAACTTCTCAGTTCTTTAAACTATTTTTTTCTTGAATTTCTCATGAATTGATGGTTCCTGTTTTTGTGAACTGTTTGTTGAACCCATGCTTCTGCTAGGCTCACAGTTGCTCTTATTCAATAACTAGGAAGCAAGGCAAATAGTTCCTGCAAAAAATGTGACTTTGCAGCCACTTGGGAGCTTCCGTGTCCTCTGTCTGCCAATTGCAATTTGGAGTGATGTGTATGAACCTCAGAGGGAAAAAAAGAAGCAGGAAAACGGCAATGTGGGTGAAAGTTCCTCCAGTCGGGTGAGGTTCTCAGAGTGAGGTTAGACTGTGCTGTCCTGCTCACGCGGGGACCGTGGCTCAGCCCCCAGCCCTGGGCATGGGAGTCCCAAACGGTCCCTGCACGGGGACACTCTGTAGCCCACCAGAGCATGGATCACATCACATATAAAGATGAAACAAGTCTTTCCTCTTTTTTCTTTTTTTTTTAGCAAATGTAAAGACTAGATTTTGTTATTTAATCTCCAATTTTCTGCAACTCAGGAAAAGTTAAAACAAAGTGAGAACGCTGTTTTCACTTAAATAAAAAATGATTTTCTGCTTACAGGTTGATCGATCCTCCATTACCAGCAGATGTCTCTTGAGTAGCTAATCCACACTGAGCTGACCTGGGATGCGGGGACCTGCTCCGAGGAGCCTCCTTGGACATCTGCAAGGATGAGCGCTGTGTTAGTCTGCCAGCGCTGCAGTGATAGCGCACCACAAATAAAGCTTCAACAACAGGAATATGTTGGCTCCCGGCTCTGCAGGCTAGAATTCTCAGATCAAAGCGTCAGCAAGGCCACGTTCCCTCCACAGGGAGGGATCTGATCCGAGCCTGTCTCCCAGCTTCTGGTAGGTCCTTGGCTTGTGGCTGCTTAACTCCGGCCTTCACATGGCACACTCCCTGCGTGTGTGTCTGTCACTAAATTTCCCCTTTTTATAAGGACGCCAGTCCTATTGGATTAGGGACCCACCCTACTCCAGTATGACCTCATCTGAACTAATTACATCTGCGATGACCCTATTTCCAAATAAGGTCACATTCTAAGCTGCTGGGGGCCAGGACTTCAACATGGGAATTTGGAGAGACACAAGTCAACCCATCACACACCCAGGGGCCCTAGAGGATGATTCACACACGTCTGGACTCCCACTCACTTTCTTTGTCGTTTCCTCTACCAGTCCTCTGCCCCTCACTGCGTTCCCCTGAAAGCCAGCTGTCTTCCCAATAAGCACAGGCCCTTTGTTTTCTTTCCCCCAGCGTCCATGTCTATGCTCAGAAGAGTCAAATTAAAGGCTGTTGAAAGCCAGGAGTGTGAGATGCTGCTGCTGCCGAAACAGCGCTCCTCGGGAAGCGAACCTCCGCAAAGACGTCCAGCCACCCTGCGCCTCCTGGCTCTGCGCTTTCGGACTAACCCCATGGGTGCTCTGGGGGTAAACTCCAGGAAGTCCCATGGGCCCAGGGGCGGCTTCTGTGGGGGCAGCTGTCCACGCACTCCCATGGGGGTGCTGCGTGCTCTGTCCCCGCTGGGGCAGGCAGGGCAGCGAGTGGCCTAGTGACTGCCTTGTTGGAACTCTGGCTCCCCCACTTGTTAGCTGGGTGGCCTCAGCTCTGCTTCCTGTCTAAGAAGCAGGGATGATCGCTTAGGGTTATTAAGGGAGTTACAGTGTGTGAAATACTTAACACAATACCTGGCCCCCAGTCTTGTAAAAAGTCAGCCTCGGATACCTGTAGTGCCACAGAGGGAGCACTTGCTTTCACTAGGTTTGTTTCAAAAAATTCTCGGCTTGAAAGGGTCTTTGGAAAAAATAAAAAATCAAAAAATTAAATTAAAAAATTCTGAGATTAATTCTTTTGAAGACCCAAACTCCGTTTCTTCATCCCTCTGTTTTGTAAATACAATTTGGTGTCATAGTTACCCTCATGAAGCCTGCGGTGTCCAAGTCACTGCTCCCATTTCTGGCTGTCAGATTGTCACCCTGGGGAACAGAGTCCCAGATCCCCGAGAGCTCATCTAGGAATCACTGCTGACCCTGGAGCTGTGCTGGGGAGAGGAGACCACACACAGTGCCTCCCCTATGCGCAGGGGCCTGCCCCCTCCATCCATCCATTAAAAACACTGGAAAAGTTTAAAATTTAAAAAAAGTTTAACATTAAAAAACCATTGTGATAGCTTTGGCGGAAAATAAGGAAGAAAAGAAAAAGGCCTGTTTCTCTTTGCTTACACTGTATTTGCACAAAGAAACTCTGCAGGGATATATAAGAAGCCAAGAAAAGGGCGATGGAGGGAATGGATGGAAGACTGGGGGCGGGGGGGGGGGGGGCGTGTGCTTTTCAGTGGACACGTCGTTATGGAGCTTCGTTTGTGAACCTTATTCAGAAAAATGGAAGCTGGATATTTCCTTCCCTCATTCACCACATTTGCAGGTTAAAAGAGACATTCTGCATGCTCATCTAAAGAGATGCTGAGAAGCATCAGCCGTGGCAGGAGGGTGTTACCTAGGGCTCGTCGCAGAGCTTCTGGGGGGACTCCTTGAGGACGTGGGAGAGCTGCTCAGCAGGGATTACAAAGAAAGATATCTTCCCCTGGAAATAACTTATTTGCAGGATCCCAATCTGCATGTGGTCTTGGCAAACAGGAGCCAGCAAAGCTGGACGTGTGCAGCCCAGTGGAGATTTGTGCTGCGTTGGGTGGGGCAAACCCTCAATTTGCTCATCTGCAACCCGGGTCAATAGTGCCAAACCCCACGGAATGGACATGGAGGTTAAACAAGTTAATAGACACATAGCGTGGCCCGTTGAAGGCACCCCATAATATAGCTCCTCCATCCCCTTTCGCTGCTGCCAGGAGGTCCTCTCAAAATTGAGTTGATCCACTAAATACAGTGTGAGCAGTGAGGCTGATCTCTCCTAAGTTCTGGGTGAGATATACATTAAAACCTCAAACGTGAGAACAAAGGTTCCACTTTTCCACCAGTAGAGGACTGAGAAATTGGAATAATCTTTTGAATCAGTTTGCTCAGGTCACTCTGAGACTCTATTTTCTGAAATATGAAGAACAATTTCTATTTCAGTAAGATGTCCATCGTCTGCCACTGACTTTTAATTTTCAAAGAGAATGGTAGAAAGCAGACTCAGAAGATTCAAGTAATTTTGGCCAAAACATTACAAAATATGCGGCAGAGGACGTGCTGAGATGAGAGGGGCTGCCTTACATGAAAGGCCGTGCGAAGACTGGGGAGGCAGCATTTGTCCCCCTTTCAAGTGACTGCTCCTGCTCTGTCCCAGAGTCCCCCATGACAAACCCAGTCGGCGAACACAGGGATGACGCACGCTTTGGACAGGTGAGACAGTCACTGTGGACGAGTCATCTCCCTACCGGAAACCTCTGGTTTGCAGTCACCTCTGCTGCTGCTGGGTGGCAGTCTGCACTCACTCTCTGCCTCCCTCTCCCCTCCGCATGCACGGCTCTGAGCAGGCTGCTGGGGACTTCAAAGCGACCGCCGCTCGGGGATGAGATGAGCCACATGTATGTCAGGCCTGGCTCGGCAGTGCCAGCTTCAAAGGCCTGTCTGAATGGAACCAAATACATCCACCCCACAAACTGAGGATGGGACCAAAACAACTAAAACAACAACCATGACCCAGGCATTCCAACGCTCTGCGTGTGGAAGGTAACCTGCCGATAGTATCCGATCAGCAGCTGCCCTAGAGATAGCTGGCCTTGCCAGAAGCTCCCTGTGCTTGGGGATGGAGGGAACAGAGAACAGCAGAGGAGGACAAGTGCCCCTCAGAAGAAGGCCCACAGAGTGGCTAAACCACCCCTACCTGCTCCGGTTGTCCCTGGGATCACTGTCACGCACTGGATTGTGTGATACGTTCCACAGTCCGTTTCACCCCCATCAGTGAACCCTGTGCTGCAAGGGGAGCTATTTGTATTCAGGGGTGCCCAAGGGTGTTGGAACACTGGCGACCTTGAAGACGGTCTCTAGTGGAGGGCCACGGGTCTCAGCTCTTGGTCTGCACTGACCCAAATGGTCTGGTGGAGATGTAAAGGGGGCACCTCTCTAACTTGCAGGTGACATAAAGTGTCCCATGTTATGTTAGAGAATATGTGGGCAAAATCTAAAAGACTACACTGAGGATAATGTAAAGTTCTACTTAGGTTAAAAATATCAAAAACAAACAAAAAAGTCACCACCACAAATGCAGAATGAGGCAGATGTGGCTTTGCAGTATGTCCCCGCGCAGAGAGACAAGGAGGTCGGCGAGTGCTGTGCTGGTCCGACGGGTGAGTGTGACCGCCAGAAACCTCAGCCTTTATCCAGGACGAGGCAGGTTGCTGTGCTCACCTGGAGAGGGACATTGGAAAGCTGCCGCGTCCACGAGGTGCACAAAGAATCTTTCCAGGAACCGTGAGAAGAGAGAAAAGCTTGAACACAAGTGGTGATATCCGTGAGTGGGAAGGCTCTGGCATGGAAGAAGCCGGGCACATGCTTTAACTCAACAGTTTCTGGGACAGAGTAAGTGCTGGATACTTGCTCATGGTCCTGTTGAGTTATGACCATCCTTCTGATCACAGCTATGATTAAGTGGCTTCAAGGGGCAGAGCTAGGTCCAAACACGGACGTGCCCGAACACAGGCTTGGGGTAGGTTATGGACCGTCTCTCCGTGGGCACTCACAGCGACGGGCTGGGCTGTCTCTGGAGGGAGGGGAAGGCTTACGCCGGGATCACACAGCCCCTGTGGGGGCTTCCATGGCGGGAAGTGCCCTTCACGCTCGCAATCTGTGATTCAAAGTGAGGAGCATGTCAGTAATGACATTGACTCCAAGCTGGATTGCTGAGCATCTGCCATTGTGGGTCACCTCACCCAGCCTTATAGAGGGTCGGAGAGGACCCCAGACTCCCTCGCAGCCGCACTGCTGGCAAGAGGGAGCTAGGAATCGGCCCAGGGACTCTGCCTCCCAGACAGACATCATGGCTTCCCCAGAGCCTCGCTGGTTCCCCCTTCATGTCCCCACCCTGGGTGCCATATCCATGCGGGAAAGACAAACTAACACACAGGTATCCACACCTCACTCCTCTCTCTCCGCTCAGACGTGTTCCCCTCAGAGTGGCCTTCAGACCACCCACACGCGAGAGGCCCCTCTGCCCCACCGCGCCTCCGCCAACAGCCCTTCTCACAGCGCAGGTCCCAGTAAACATTTGTTGAATGATGAATGAGGAACTAAACGCACGGACAATTGAATCCCTCTCCTCTAGATGTCCAGTACTCTGCAGCTAATGCTCTCGCTGAACGAAAGCAAATGAAACTCGGAGAAAGCATCGTGCAATTCCTCAGATGCCACAGTTAGAGTAGCCAGACCATTGCTGGGCAGCAGATCTGGGGCCCAGAGAAAGGCTCCTGTGGTCAGAAATGAACAGCAAAAAGGCACTAATTCCAACAAGAATAGCTGATACGAGTGAATACCCACTATCCTACTATACGTGGCACTTTCCGAAGAATTTTTCATGCAATAACTCTTTTCATCCTCAGAACAACACTGTGGTAATTGTTCCCGTATTCCTATTTTGCAGATTAGGAAACTGAGGCCAGTAGGTGTGCAGTGAGTCGCCGGCAGAGCTGAGGCTCAGCCCCGGTGGTGGCTTCATCACTGTGCCTCGTGGCCTTCCCAAGGACAGAGTGTTCACGGAACCCGAGCAAACAGGGCTGTGCCTGGAGAGATGTGCAAAATCGCAGAACTTGAGGGGTGATTCCTGGGGAGGGACGGCCCCGAGTCTGGGCCCCCCGTCCCGCACGCGTGGAAGAGCACGACGTGTGCTGTGCTGAGGAGAGGCAAGCGGAGGAAGCAGGTAGGGACGAGCAGCGGGGTTCAGGCCTCCACCGGTGGCCACTCATGGCAGAGGCCAGAGACCCCCACCTGACTGACGGGCCGAGTCTCCTGGCGCAAGGGCTGCCCACTGTGGAGAGGTCACCAATCCTCTGAGGACCTGCCGAGAGCCACCACCTGCCCCATAGAACCCCAGGGGCTTGATTCGGGCCTTTCACCTTGTCAGGGTGACGGCCCGTCTTTCGAAGCCACCCAGATCAGGAATCCGCGCTCCACATCTGTGCTGTCCACCGTGGTAGCTACTCGCCATGTGTGCCTATGGACATTTAAGTTCAAATTAATAGAAATTAAGTGAAATTTTCAATTCAGTTCCTAGTCTTTGCAGCCACACACTTTCATTGCTCAGTAGCCATGATGGCGTGTGGCCCCTGCATTGGATAGCACAGACCTAGAACATTTCCATCGTTGGGAAGGTTCTGTTAGACAGCGCTGCTTTGGGGGGTTTGGGAAGCCACAGGGAGACATGGCGTGATCCACACCCCCTCGGGTCCCCTGAGAGTTTTCTGTTTCTGCCTTCTCTCTGTCACTGCCGTTTCTTGGCCCAGGCTGGGGGAAGTCCAGCCACAGCCAGCAGCAGGCCGGACAAGGAATGTGGAGGTGACCCCATGAGACACTGGGGGGCTACATGCTCACGCCGTGGCTGAGAGAGCAGGGACACATTTCCAGCAGCAGCACAGCCTACGGTCAGGGGACAGACCATGGGAGGTGCGGTCCCCACTGGCTGGAGCACCCTGGGAGCAGCTCCTGGAGCCCCCCCATCTTGAGTCTCCAGGTGCCTAAGTGGCAATGGTAGCGGCCACCTCAGATAACGGGCACCCCGCCCCGGTTTCCTGGCACCACCTAAGCCCAAGATTGTTTGATGACACGCAGAGCCTTGGGGCAAGCAAGAATGCCCAGCAATGACAGAACCTGAGTTTTCCAAGAGCTGGGTGCAGAGGGTACGGCAAGGGCAGGGTGAGCTTGCAGCAGATTAATATAATTTAGGGAATAAAGGAATGTCACGTTTTTGATACCTTAACATTGTAGACTGCAATCCACACCTGCTAAACAAATAAATTGAGTGAGGATGGCAAATTATCGCAGGGGAATGCGGGATGATGAACTACGATGGAGACAAGGCAGACGAGCCTGCGCTGAAATCCACCCATCGGTCCCACAGCTACAGCCGGTGCTGAGGATGCTGTAGCGGCGAAACACGCAAGCCAAACCCGCGCGCCCTCCTCAGGGGCGAGATTCAGGGTCACGTTCCCTGCGTGCAGCTGTGGCGGGTCCGCAGTTCAGAAGCCACCCGAGAGACCAGCTCACATCCCCCATGGCAAGGCCCTTCGGCGGTTGTTCTCTACCCTCCCGGGCCTACTTTTGCCCTGGGCACAGAGGGCACAGAGCATGGGGCCCGTGAAAATGTGTTAATTTTGATTTATTTTAAAATTGGAGGAAAAGCATGAAAAAATGAAAATGAACACATCATAATGAATCCAGCCTGGGTAACATTTATCTTTCTGCCAAGGCAGTGATACTATGTCTTTTTCATGAGAAAGTGGTCCATGAAGACCAAAGCATCTGGGGTCCCTGGGAGTCAACACAAGGTCATGAGCTCTTGTCCCCTGTACCAGGGACCTGAAAGACAGCTCCACACAGAGGGGACCCTGATGCCTCGACAAATGCTCCTAGCTGACCTACAGATTGAATTTCAGTAGTGATATTTTTCCCACCTCCCTTCTGCATCACACAGGGTAAACCCACTCCCAAAATAGTCATATCTCCAGGAAAATTACCTGATTACTCAAAGGCCTGTGACTGTCTGTCTGTTCTACTATCTTACCATCTTCTTCCTTCCTCTAAGTTATCTTATGGCTTCAAGAAGGCTGCTGGAGCTCCAGTCATCACCTCTGCATTCCAGACAGGAGGAAAATAGGGTGGAAGGGTATAAGGTTAAGCCTGTTAGATGTCAGGATCCTATAAAGAGCTTTCCTAGAATCCCCAGCTAACCCTTTCAGCCAATAGCTTTCTGTAAATGAGCCAAGGAAATACCATTTTTTTATTGGGGCATATTGCTGTCCCTGACAACAAAGGGTTTGTTGTTGACAACACAGGAAGCAGAAGAGAACGGATAACTAGCAGTCTCTACCACAGATTACTGAAGACAACTAGATTCATATTTTATAGCATTCTCTGCCCTGTGAGTGGCCTCAGGGACAAACCACTTAGCGCCTCTGTGACCAGAGTCTCGTTTGTGAAATAACCAAATTGCTCCCACCAGAAGTATCAGGAAGGATACCAAAGAGATTGTGGCTTCAAGGACTTTGAACAATTTGGAGGAGGATATTCAAAAGGACAAAAATCGCTTGTTCGATTTTTGTATTATAATCAAATAGGATTAGGATTTTTTTTTCCTTCAAGAATTTAGCGAATATTTCTCATTTATCCAATAAAATAATAAGGACAATCCAAACACTGTTCTGTTAATCGATTGTTTACTTGGGGCCAGGCACTGTTCTGGATCCTTTGCACATGTGACCTCACTCGGTCCTCACAGAACCACATGTGGCGGATTCTACCATTATCAACCATTTTGCTCAAATGAGGCACTTGGAACACAGAGCAGTTAAGGACAGTGTCCAAGGTCACACTGCTGGCAAACGGAGGAGCCCGGCTTTGAGCCAACAGGCTGGCTCTGCGGCCCCAGGGATGTGGGGGTGAACTGACAGACAAGACCCCTCCTAATTTTGTCTTTCTGGTGAAACAGATACACGCCCAATTACACAAGGCTGTCATAAGCTCCCCCACTCCGTCATCAGAACGGGGGAGGACACACCAGGAATCTCAGCTATGTCTGGGTTCATGACTCAGCCCTTGCCTCACTGCCAGTTTTTCCAGAGTCAGGACCATACCCTTTGAGTCCCAACGGTGCAGTAAGGAAACTGCCCAGACCTGACTTCAAAATCTAGGCTACCTGCCAGCAAAGAGCGAAATGACTCTTTGCTTAGAATTTTTAGAAAAGGTTCGGCTCCAAGGACATGGAGTCTAGTCACATAATTCAATCTGCTCAAAAGCCAGAGAAACTGAAACTGTCACATTCCCCTGTTATCTCCTGGCACAATCAAGACCAAAAGGACTCATGAGGGGGTGCTGGGTTTTGGGGGAAGGGTGTTTGCTGCTATTCCACCTTGGACCTATGTCCCCTCCTGTGCTTTCCTTGCTCTGCATCATATCAGGGCTTTGCCTCACTCCTCCATCTTCCTCCTGCAGCAACTTTATAGACAGGGTGGCCAGTGAAAGATGTTGGCTGAAAGGGTCAGCTGGGGATTCTAGGAAAGGTCTGTAACGGAGCTTAACCTTTTGCCCTTCCCCCCAACTTCCCTCCTTCCTCCTGTCCAGAATGCAGAGGTGATGGCTGGAGCTCCAGCAGCCCTCTTGAAGCCATAAAACAACTTGGAGGAAGGAAGCCAATGCTAAGGATGGCAGAGCAGGCAGATAGATGAGCTGGCTGCTTGTTGACCCTTGCCCTGGACAACCTGTTTCCTGTCTGAGAACAGGACAGCTACGGGAAGAGAATCCTTTTTCTGGATGAGAGAAAGTAAAGCTGATTGTTTTTGGAGCCACTGCTATTTTATATATTTTCCTTTTGTCTATTAATAGCTGAATGGATAGAAACTCATGCATTCGTCTTACACTCTGTAAATGATTTATCAAGTGAAAACAGCTAAGGTAATACATTTTCTGCCATCATTAAAAATTCCAAGATTTTTAAATTTGAAAAAGGACAGGATGGAGAGAAAGGCTAAAAGCCCCTGTAGCAGAAACTCTCACTTGCAGGACATCGCTCCTGAAAGCAAGAGAAAAGCAGGAAAACCACGATGGATAAGATCTGCCATCGCCCTTAGCTTTTCTGAGGGTTATATTACACAAAATGCAATAACATCTATTTTTTTAATCAGAAAGAATCTTTTGAGACCAGCCAAGCATCCTTCCCACTCCTCCTTCCTGGGAGCCCAACTTCCTTCTGATCTGTTGTTGGCTTTTCCTTGCCTGAGCTCTGGGATCTAACCAGAACCCTCCAGAACCTGCAGGGAGCCCAGTCCCTGCCCCGCAGCCCAGGGCCAAGCACAGCACTGCCCAGCGCACGGCACCGTGGGCAGAGGAGCCCTCTGGATTATGGCACCGGGGCAGCTGGAGGAAAAACTCCCCACAAATTAGCACCATCTGCAATTGACAAACATAGTGCAGACAATTCTCAGCATTCAAAGCCTAAACAAACACTCAGAATGGAGACATATAAAGCATCCGATGCTTCACTTTGACCGGCAATCCCAGAGAAGGCAGAGTGATCAAAAGGACACAGTGTACTTCTCTTTGACCCAGCAGAATGGGTGTGTGGATCTGGTTTCTGAGGCACTGCATCATCTTGAATTTTCTTTAGAATTGGCAAGTAAAGGCCCCGTTATGTTCACCTCGATTTAAGTTTTAAGTGTATCTTATTTAATTTTTTTCAGTATGAGTCATCTCCATATACTGTGATGATTTTCAAACAACCAGAATCTAGATGACTCGAAGTTGACTGTAGCTGGCTTGAGACAGGAAGTGTGAGTGCAGAATCCAGATGCTTCCACTTCGGGGCAGCTCTGAGACCAGCAGTCCTGGCTTTCTGGCCTGTGGCCTCGGTCTGGTTGGATTACACACAGAACCCTCCTGATCCCGCTTGTCCTGAGTCTCCTGCCCTGAGCGGGTCCAAGGGACCCCCCAGTCATCGATGCATTCTTTGGAGCTGTGCCAGGATTGCTAGGAAATCCCGGGCCCTTGAGTGAGTCGAGTGCCCTGCCATCCTTCCAACTTCCAGGGCAGGTGTGTGTGTCGGGGGGCAAGCAGGGGAGGAGGTTACAAGAAATGCACACGAAGTTACTGCCATGTGGTTGGGGCTGGAGGAAAACAGAGCTGTTCCAATTGTGATGCTGTTGAGGACAACGATGATGACAATGATGATGGCGATGACATCTAGAACCCCAGGTTTTCCTGCAGAGAACCCAGGCGGATCTCCCATTTACCTAATAAATAAATTTCCTACGAATGCAGACATGCCACGTGGAACTGAGCGTGCAGGAGGGATCTCACTTCGGGGGCATGAGAATCAATTCTCTATGGATGCCCTCGGGGCAGAGGGACCAGGTAGAGATACCAAGGTGTCTGGTTGCATTTCTGAATAAATGAATATGCATTTAATAGTTACTGTGTCTCCACATAACTTGTGTACTAATCGTAAAATCCTCCTAAGAACTCCCAAGACTGTTGCTATTAATATCCTGACTTCACAATGAGAAAGGTGGGACACTTGCCCAACACAAGGTGACCTCACCACATGGCACCTGGTGGTGAGGACACAGGACAGGTCCTGCGGAAACCTCTGGGCAGGAGGTAGTGGGAGCCCAGGTCCAGGTGCCGAGGAGGGGTGGAGGGTGACAGCCAGGGCCAGCAAACCACAGCCCAGTCCCTAGGCCGAGGGCTCCAAGACAACAGGACACTGGCCAACTTCCAAATGTCACCAAACTGTCAGCATTTTCTTTTTGCACTAGATGTCCTTTTACCACAGATTGCTTCCCTCATCGAGAAGCAGCCCCTCTGGTGTTGGGAAAACATGACGAAGCAGCAAGTCACAGGTTAATCAATGCTCTATTTCCAGGTGTGTGCATGGCCTGATTTCTGGCCTTTTTAAATGACTCTTTCTCCTGATTACAAAAGTGATAATATCAGTGCACCACAGGCTCGTTTCTCACGGGTAAGAAGTGACTCGACTCCCAGCATCCACACAACCGCCCGAGTTCTACGTGAAGAACACACTCAGTGCCTGGGATAGAAATCAGCCGCCCCAAAACCATTTCCCGGCAGCACTCACAGGAGGATTGAAAGGAGAGACACGGGGCCCAGTGATGAGCCCACGTCCAGGACCGGCGCCTTCTCTGAAGTGGGGGCAAGGGAGTTGGTGTCCACCACGCTCGGATGCGCTGTCTAGGGCAGTACGCCTTTTCCAGGCTCTGGTCTCCACGAAGGTGGCATTTCTCCGAGCACTTACAAAAACTGCTCACCAAGAGCGACAAACAGGGCTTGTCTCCCACCTTGGAAATGTCTGGCATCTGTCTCGTGGCTGTGATTCTTAGCCTTGGAACAACTGCAGCCTGCATTGGAACCATAGGATCTTTCTTGAAAAAGCCATGGAGCTAACTCAAGGGCCGCAAGCCCCAAATGCCTTCAGAGGCCAGATAAATACGAGAAGCCAATAGAGCTAGTATCGATGGGGTCCCTTCTACATCCGGGCCCTGTTCTATGCAGTGGGTCCTCAGAGCAGTGCACTGAGGCAGACGGTGTCATGATCTGGAAGCCCGAGGCTTCGAGAGGCTGAATGGCAGGATTTGGGGCAGTCAGCCTGGCTGCTAAGCTGCCCCACTAATCACGCTATCCAAGCTTTGTGGCATCAGGGTGTGTCAGGGCCTGTGATCCGGAGAAGGTGAACCCCACCCAGAGTTATCTAAACACAGAAAACAACCCTGGGAGGCCACACAGAGCTAACGGGGGAGGGAGGCAATCAGGGCTGCACCAGGCTGCACCCGAGCTATTTCATTTATTAAAACTTTTCTCAACATGTATCTCATTTTATTTATAAGAGGAGTAAGGTTCTGGGGAGGTTCTCTTCCTTGGAATCTTGCTCTCTGATTTTAAGCTGACTTAATCTTCCCACGCTACACGTCACATGCACAATGCCAACTTTGAAGTTCATGCCACAACTGACACTCTCGCCCAATCCCCCAACGAAGGCGACATGTAAGCAGAACATCACAGGACACTAACTGCAGCTTCGGCCCTCCGGCCCTTAATGAACACTGGATTTTTCATTTAACAGACTGCATGCTCAACCTGTTCCCTAAAGGCAGAACCTAAAAGTCACCAACATCGGCCAAAGGATGGATGCTAAACGCATCGTTCCTGATGTGGAGACAGACCCTTAGCACAGGGGACTCCCACCCGCCACCTGGAGGCGTTGGGACCTAAACTGGCAGTCGGCCACCTAGCCAGGGGAGGCATCCAAAGTTGATCTCCACCAAAATTCAAACAGCCAAACCTTCCTAGGGGGCTGGTCAGCCACCGTGCTGTGCTCGGAGGTAGATCGAAGTTCTCTTAGAGGCTCCAATTTTAGAAATTGGGTGCTGACTCATTATTAACCCAGGAAGCCCACACACTCAAATGACTGTACTGAAAAAGCTCCCTGTCATGCCCTGCCCACTGATGTGCTGCTTTTTAAGCAAATTCGAAAAATGTTTATCACAAGGTATTTATGACATTTTAACCGTTTCATTTACAGTAACTAGAACGACATTTTTAAAAAAATGTTTCCTGTATTTTACTTGACAGTAAAACTATTCATCGGAATAGTAACAGCTCGAGAAATACCTATTGAAATCAAAGTCAAGCCTCAAGGACTCCGTAGCCCCATCCTCAACCCTCCCCAGCCCCCCAACCCCAGCCCCCAAGTAGTTTTATTTTCTTTCTGATTCTACCACAGCAGGTGACTTTTAGCGTTAAGGAAAAGGAAAGGACATAAAATAAGCTTCCAGAATCATTCATGAGCTTTCAGAGAAGGGAGCCAAAAATTCTGCCTCTCTATTGTATTTCTTGCACTGAAACTGGGCAGCGGGGACCACGCGGCCAGAAACGGCTCAGGGGCTGCCTTTCCTCCACCTCTGAGAAGCGGAAGCCAGCCCGACCTCAGCACCCCTGGGGAAGCGCAAATGCACCCACTTCCATCTCTGAATTTCACTTTGGCTGCTTGAGAGGCATCTCAAGCAGTTTATTTTCCAGCCAAGCAGCAACGCTACCTCTTCCCAGACAACACAGTGCACAACCAGCCTCTGCATTCTCACAACCAACGCCTGAGAAACTCCTCCCGACAGCCGGGCTAAAATGCAGTCACCGTGGGGGTGGGGGCAGAGGGAGTCACTTTTCTAAAACGACAGCTTTTCCAAGTCTGAATGAAATGCAGCGTCCACTCCAGGACACAACAGTCTTGCCCACAGCCCAGACTCCGAGGCAAACTGCAGAAATGATCGTAAAAATGACAGAACCATACTCACCAGGGAGAAGCTGGTGGCGCCACCTTCCCAGGAACTGTGCCGTGAAGCTCTGAAGACGGGCATTGGCCCAGGCACGGCTTGCCTGGAATGTCAGTTTGAAACTTAAAAAAAAAAGCAGTGACCATACAGTCACTTATTTCCCTCCATTCCCAATGATGTCCACACGATTAAGACAGAAAAAAAAAAAAAGGCGCACACCTCAGCCTTCATTCTCATTGGGACGAGATGACTCATGCTGACTCACAGCCACCACTTCCTCTCCCGACATTCTCTTCATACTTGTGAGCCTGGCTGGTGCGGTTCCCAGGGTCCCTGCAGCCTTCCTGGAAGGACAGCCTTCCTGATCCTGGCAAGGAGACCCACACTCTGTCCCATCGTGGGACCCAGGGATCGCCTACACAAGGGAAATGCTTTATTTAGGAGTCCTGAGAACAACTGCAAATTAAAATGCATGAATTTTGTGTGCATTTGAATTTCAAATACAAACGGAAATTCTGCAATATATTCCAAGTTCATGTATGAAATTCTTGCTCTCGCTAGGCACGCCGGGAAGGGGCAAGAGTGAGATATTGTCTTGTTCATTAAAGCGTTTGGGTTTACATTGCCCTGATAATACCTGTTTCAGTGCATGTTTTCTTCTGCATGCGTTCCTCTGATACAATAACTCGCAACATCTGAAATCATCATCTCTTCAAAGCTGTTTATTAGGTGGGACCGTGCCCTGTTTGTAGGCTTAAGTGGCTTACATCTCTTCTATCCATCTTTCAGACTTCAAGAATATGCTAGATTCAAATAGAAAAGCCTCAAGGAATTAAATGAAAGTACATCGGTCTAACTTTTAAAAAATTGCTGATGAATGTTCGTATGCAAGAACCGAGAGTAGCCTCTGCTTCCCAGTTTTCTTTTGAATGATGCAGAGGGTGGAGCAGCCTTTCTCAGCCTCCAGCATTTTTAAATTATGAGAAGGACTGGGAGAGAACAGAAGCCATGTGATGCTCCGTGGCCTCTTGGGAAGCCACAAATAAGTGCTGTTGTGATTGCATTTGGCCGACTCACGGTTTCTGAAGGGTGACACACGCAAGGTCACGAATGAACATTGGTGCCCTTTTGACTTAGTACCTGCTGCTCTGCAGGCCATGATCTGAAGCCCCTAAAGGCTATAGAGCAAATAAAGAAATCGCATTTCAGAGGAGGACAGAAAACCCTGGCGGTGCAGATGCACATCTCTATGGTGTAGACTTTGCCCTGGAGGGGTCAGGAGACTCAGTCTCCATTTACAACTGGACTTATCTTAGGGAAAAGAGTATTCTTTCAATATTCCCATCTCAGATCTTTTATCAGGAAAATCAGGATATTTTTCCATCAGGCAATACCAAAGGCTCTGAGTTCCCCAAGAAAGTTCTAGCATACCGGTCATTTGGCCAGATATCCTTATTTTTGCAGTTTTGGTTTTCATGTTTTTTCCAGGAGAGTGCAAAGCCTGCTGGTTTTCTGGAATTTAGGGATATTTTTGTTGTGCAATTCATTGTGGTAGGTTTTCTTTTGGGGGACTGGGCAGCAGCCCCAGAGCCTGGCTTCAGCACATCTCCTGGCACCCACATGGGGCATGTCTTTCAGCCACAGGGTGTGGCTCCCTATGAGAAGAATGCATTGACTGGGAGCTGTGCAGGGACTACAAGTTGTTAGCTTGTCCTGTATGTAGAAAGCCAGGCTTTACCTTCCTTATGAAGACTTTTAGTAAGTCAACTCATTAATCCCTGGGAGAACTGAAAAAAATTAATCAAAAAAAATAACATCAGGGATGAATGAAAGAAATTTGAAATAGGCTCCAAGTGGGGCCACACCCTCCTGCCACTTTAGCAGTGGTTTCTTCCACAGCAGCGCTGTTGCAAGGAGCCTTCTGGGACTTTCAGAGACAGGGCCTCAGACGTAGCCAAGGCTGCTCCCACAGCAGCAATCTGAGCTGCCACCGTCGAGGGCCAGTGGAACTGTGTCCTTCCTATAAAGTGTTGCATTAGATGGTCCCATAAATGCTAAATCTTAATTCCTGATTCACCTTCTCAGCTCTTCTCATTTGGGCTGGCAAGTGGGGAAAGGATGTAAGAGTGAGAAGGGGGAGGCCATTCCCAATAATTAATGATAAATCATTCATTAAGGCATAAAAGCACCCCTCCCCATCCCCATTGTTAATGTGGAATTTTCTGGAGTGGATTCTCTTTGAGCTGGCTCTACGTATTCCACCAGAAAGGAAACAATGATGACAACTTCAACATTGCTACTTTGAAAACACTTTGTAAACATCTGCATGTTATTTTCCCAAAGACAATGGCACTGTAAAAATGTAGTTTCATTGAATTAGGAAAACAAAACAAGTTTCACTTCTAAAGACAGTGTACCCTCTGAGGACAGTGCATCCTAGCATGTCACAGAATTCTCATCAACACTGGTGGCTTACATGTAAGAGTATCTAATATGTGCTAGTAACTCTCCTAAACACACGTAGATATTAAGTCCTCTGATCCTCAAAATGGGCCTATACCAAAGGTAGGGATATCCTGCCCACTTCCTAGCAAAGAAATGGAGGCACAGAGAGGTCCAGGAGCCTGGCAAGTTTGCAGAGCCCAGATGTGAGCCCAGGCTGCCTGGCTGCAGAGCCCATGTACCGAACCAGCAGGCCATGCAAATTCCCACAAATGACTTTTTAAACATCTCTATGCACACATCCTCTTAACTCATGACGTGTTCTCCCAAATTCTGCAGACATATGTGAGGCAGGGGTACTTTCTGTTTATTTGAGAAGTAAACCAAAATCCTAATTTTCAAGTGACCTATTCCTATCTAAAGATGCTCCGCCAAGATTCCTATTCCTGGTTATTCAATCAAACACTAATCTAGGTGCTGTTGTGAGGGCATTTTGCAAGTGTAATAAAGTCAAAGTGAATTGAGCATAAAATCAGGAGAATAGATGGGTGGTCCTGACCCAGTCAGGTGAGCCGTTTAAAAGCCGAGAGTTAGCTCTGGCTGGAAGAAGAGGAAGTCAGAGACTCAAAGCAGGTAGGAGTCACTTGCTCAGGAATTCAGGTTGCCCTTAAGTGTTGACCGCAACCTGCAGCTGACAGCCAGCAATGAAATAGGGACCTCAGATCTACAGCATCAAGGAACCGGGTTCTGCCAACAGCCCAAACAAGCTTGCAAGTGGATTTTTCCCCCAAAGTCTCCAGACACAAAGCCAGCTCCTTTGACATAGTGATTTTCGTTTGTGAAACCCTGAGCAGAGAGCCTGGTGAAGTCTACCCAGACTTCTAACCAACAGAACTGTGAACTAATAAATGGGGCTCGTTTTAAGCCACTCAAGTTTATGGTAATTTGTTGTACAGCATTAGAGTGCTAAACCCTCAGCCCATTTGCAAAATAGGGGCAATAAGAGTTCCATACTCACACAGTTACATGAGAATTAAAAGTAGATATTCATTAAGTACCTAGAATATAATAAGCTCTATATCTAAATATTGGTTATTTTTCACATGTGCCACTGAGCTGGTAAAAGCCAGATATTCTGTGGTTGATTATTTGAAAGTTTTTCCACCATTGCAGTATTTGAGTCACAGGCCGCAGTCAAAAGTCTAGAATTTTAAATGAATGAATCACACACTAAATATGCATCATCTTTTCAAAACTCAGTGCCCCTGAATAAACGACATGATCATAAAACAGTACTTAACAAAGCAGACCAGAATAAGGAAGATTTCAGAAAATGTGGCGCAAAGGACAGGAAGTTTGGAACCCAACCATTCAAAAAATATTTAACGAACACACACCAGATGCCAAGTTCTGACTCAGGTCCTGGGGACACAGCAGGAAAAAAGACACAAAAGGTTCCTGTTCTCATGAAGCTCACATCCTGGGGGACGAGACAGAAAATAAGTGCATGAGAAAAATAGAGGCTAGTGATGTGAACAGTGCAAAAGCATTAGCGCAGGTCAGAGGGAAGCACTTGAGATGGGCAGGCCCTCTGGGAAGGCCACTCTGGAGAGGTGCCATTTAAGCTGAGGTTGAATTATCTGGCCACTAGCATTCCGACACATGGGGTCAGCTAATGCCAAGACCCCCAAAGTAATAAGGAGCCCACAGGAGCCCAGCATGGCCACGGCTTGGAAAGCAGCAGGGAGAGAAGATGAGACGGGGCTGGAGAAGGTGTCGAGGAAGGAGCTTGGATTTTGTTTCAAGTGCAATGAGGAGGCACTGGGACGTTTTAAACAGGAGAGCGACAAGGTCCGATTTGAATTTTCCAAGGATAACTCTTACTGCTATGTATGGAGTACTCACTGTGTAGGACCAGGTGGGAACAAGGGAGTCTGGGGGCCCAGCTGGGATCTGATGACTGCCCCAGAGAAGGAGAGATGAGGACCCAGTAGAGTAACATTTGGGAGGTAGAGTTGTTGGATGGATTGGGTTTGGGGACAGTGATGGAAAGAGAGTCATTGAGCATAACCCTTAGACTTTTGATTTGAACAACTGAGTAGTTCCGCTTACTGAGATGGGAGGCATGAAAAAGGAGATAGTCTAGGCTGGGAAGAAATCACAGGTTCTGTTTCGGCCATGCAAATTAGGACGTGACTCTCGAACATCCATATGGAGATGTCGAGTAGGCCTGAATTCCTGGGAAAGGTCAATGTTAGAGGCAGATTTGAGAGTTAATGTCCTGGAGATGGAATTGAAGGCCTAACCTGGATAAGAGAAAGAGAACACAGAGAGGGATGAGAAGGGAGTTCAGGCTGGGCATGGTGGCTCACGCCTGTAATCCTAATGCTCTGGGAGGCCGAGGGGGGAGAATCATTGAGAAAAGGAATTCGAGACCAGTCCGAGCAAGAGTGAGACCCCCATCTCTACTAAAAATAGAAAAACTTAGCTGGCCAACTAAAAATAGAAACAAAACATTAGCCTGATGTGGTGGTGAGTCCCTATAGTCCCAGCTACTTGGGAGGCTGAGGCAGGGAGATGGCTTGAGCCCAGGAGTTGGAGGTTTCTGTGATATGGACTGACGCCTTTGCACTTTAGCCTGGGCAACAGAGCGGGACTCTATCTCAAAAAAAAAATAGAAGGGAGTTCAGCACCCCCAGCCAGTGAGGTTGGAAGAAAACCAAGAAAATCAGAGCTCGAAGCCAACAAATGAAGATTTCAAGAAGGCGGGAGGGGTCCACTTACCAGCACAGAGCAGGGTGTGCTGGTCTGGCCGTGGGGAGGCCGTGGTGACGGGGAGATAGTCCTGGGCAGTCTCCGTGAGCAGGGCATGGGAGACCAGCTTCAGGGATTAGGGAGAGAAGGGCAGCCCTGGGAGTGGGTGCAGCACCCATAGACAACACTTTCAAAAAGAAAAACAGGAAAATGGGATCTGGAGCACTTTGAGGCCTCACCAGGTACAGTGATGTCAATTAAATGACAGAGGCTTGGGCTCACCCTGCCACTTCTGAGTTAAGTCAGTGCAATGATATTCCAGTTATTCTACCAAGTGCAGAAGGCGTTACAGCAGGAGTTGGGGGGTGTTGGTAAATAGCGCACAACCCATGAGTCAGTGGTCAAGGATATCATTCTGTCCTGGCAAACGCAGTAACAGATTCTGAGGTTATTCTCAGCATCAGCCGTCCCTAGGTTGGTGAAGACAGACTACACACTGGACATGCTAACAAGAAAAACATAAAGCAAAACTATTATAAAGAGCCAAGGCAGTTTAAATTCTCCATTTTGAACTAACGGGAAGAACTTATGAATGGTCTCTTTCCATTGTAAACAGAGACAGATGGTAGCTTTCATCATTTTGCATGATTTGGTATAACTGGGAAATTTCTTAGGCTTCTCAATTGGCAAAACAAAACCAAGCAAAACCCTTAATATCTAGATAATTCTCTGGTCTAATGTACACTGCCCAGAGAGCAGATGGAGCCTGTTCTCTGATACACCATTTTGATTCTTAGCTGAGTGATCCTTTAACAGCAGGATCACTGTTTAATTTGTATTTCACGATTCCCTCAAAAACACAAGAACACTTATACCCTAAGCAATCTGAGTTTGCTCCTGGAAAAGCTCATAATTAAAAACGTTTACTGTATTGAAAAAAAATCAGCACACTTCCTAATGGCCATGGCTGGGTTGTTGAATTTACCAAAGTGGCTCTTAACGGCAACTCATGAGTCAAACCTCATACTCCCCAAGGCCAGTTTGACCGAGGGCCTGAGAAGAGGTTCCCAGGCTGGCAGTGTGGGCCAGCGTGGCCCCCACCCCAGGCGTCGCCCACCTCCCTGCAGCCCCTGTCACTGCAGGGTCTGCCTGTCCTTCCTGCCTCCCCTGCCACGCTCCACTCCCTTCTCTGAACTGCTTCTTTCACTTTTGTGATGACACAAAGCCACAGATCTGATCGGGCCACACTCCGGCTTTCACATCTGCACAGCTTCTTGGAGTCCACATTGTGGTTTCAGAGTTCGTCCCTGAGGCAAACAAGCCTGGATTGGAACCCAGCTCCCAACTCAGCCGCCTTGAGGAAGTGCCCTTCCTGAGTCTTTTATTCCTTGTTTGGAAGCTGAGGACAGCCATGACCCTAAGAGAGTCCTTGTCCCAGCATCCTGGTGTGGATCGCATGAGATGATACAGGTGCCGTGGAGAGCAGAGGGCCGGGCCTTAGTCAGCACCCAGCACATGGCTGCCATTCTGTCTAACAGCCCCCTTTTCTGGGGGACCTTCCCTTTCCCCCTTCGTGTGGTCCTGGTGGTCCTGTCAACCTCTGCCTCCCACCCCACACCACCTGTCCTCAGGTCTGGCTGCACATTACTGGAAAAATGTCGCAAGGGCATAAGTCAGGACTTCATTTCTCTCTCACATCAAAGCAGTCGGCACAGGAAGCGCAGGCTGATGGGGCACCCTAAGTATCACTAGGAACCTGGGCTCCTGTCTTCCTGATGCACCACCCTGGAGTCTGGCTTTCGTCCTCAGAGTAACTGCCAGTCCAGGTGGCTGCTGGAACTCCAGCCAGCAAGTCCATGTTCCCCATATGGGCAGCAGGAGGAAGTGAGGGAGCACAAAAAGGTGCATAACGCCACCCTATCCCCACCGCTACGGAGCTTTGCTGACACTTCCACATACGGCTGCGCACATGAGCTAGCTGCACGCCAGGCTAGGGAGTGCAGTCTCTCCACTGAACACATTGCCACTGAAATGCAATGTTTCTTCTCAATTGGGCAAGGAAGGGAGAAGGGATAGCAGGTGACAGCTAGCAGTGCCTGTCAGGCATGGTGGGCGGGGCTGGACCATCGGTGCCTTTCTGTGGGATCTGGTCCACGGTGCTGGTGAGAGACGGTCCATGTTCCCCGTGGGTCACAGACAGAAGCACGGTCCCAACACACAGAGGACACAGTCAGCACGCAGAGGAACATGAGCCAGGGAAAGGATCATGTGTACACCAGGAGGGAGGCTGCCTTTCGGCTTTGGTTGGGGGAAAACCGATGACCTCCTGACCTGACCGTGTGTAAGCAGGGTCTCCCGCACTGGCGAGCTGACCGTATGCCATAATTATCACTGTGCAGCGTAATGAGTGGGTTACTCTATATAAATTTATTGTTAATACTAACAATACCCGGGTAACGTCAGGGGCTCCTCCAGCTGCACCCATTCCCCCCGCAGCTCCCGGTACCCCTTCCCCCATGCTGGCTCCTCGCTGGGGCTCAGACCAAAAGCATCCTTTCTCCTCTCTGTGCCTACACCTCTGCTTCCCCCGCCCCCAACCTGGTCACTTCTCCTGCGTCCTCTCTCCAAGCAAATTCCTTCCTAGTCTCGAAGACTGGATTCAAATGTCACCTCCTATGTGCAGCTTTCCTCAAGCGCCCTAAATTCATTTGAGTCCCTAAATGTTTTAAAGATCTCTTTCATATTTTACACAGTCCCGTACCCCTCTCCCTGGACTGAAAGGACCTGGAGGGAAAATCCCCACCCTCCACGCACACACACACCCACACACACACTCCCACAGTGACCGCGAGCACTCGTCACCGGGTGACTGAATGAACAGCAAGCGGCCTGAGGTTTGGCAGATGCAAACGAGCCCCAAACTGGAGTCTTCTGAGCAGGGTGCTGGGTGTGAGCCTCCCTCTGCCTCCATCGCCTTCTTTGTGAAAAAGAGATAATAATAATAATGACATCTCTCAAGGAGTAATTCACAACGCCTGATGCATAGTAAGACCTCTATTAATATTGGCCATTCGGATCAGTACTGTTTTACTGCACCCCATCGACTCTGAGACGCGCGTTTCGTCTTCCCATCGTATCAGCCCTTACGATATGTGGCATGACGTGGTTTAATTGGCAGAGCTTGTTGGTTTTTTTCTTGGTGGTACAATCAATGCTGTTTAGAAGTCAATGGAATTGTTATTCTCAGTAAAGAGAAATTTAAGGCCCTGCAAAGTCAGAAAAGTCAATTGCTTATAAATTCCAAATAGCAAGAAAGAGATGAGGCTGTGCCAAGGCCCAAAGTGGCTCAGAACAAGCTGAAGGGAAAGGCCTGGTCTTCACCGTGGTGTTCCAGAAAGAATCAGGGAAGCTTCCATTCCACCGCATGAGAGCATGAAAGTGAGGGAAGGGCACAAAGGAAGGAAATTAAGCACGTCCGAGACCTGCCTCTCACCTCAGTGAGAACACAGCATGACCGCAGCCGTGTGGAACTGACTAGAAGCAAGTAGATCAGAAGCCGACTACATTTTTATGGAACCTGAATTACCACAAAGAAACCATGAACTAAAAAGCATGTTGTGCATACAATGGAATATTATTCAGCCATAAAAAGGAATGAAGTATTAATACATGCTACGACATGGACGAACCTTGAAAACATTATGCTCAGTGGACACACGCTGCCTGATTCCATCTCTGTGAAATCTCCGGAATAGGCAAGTGCGTACAGAGAAAGTAGATTGGTCGCCAGGTGCTGGGGCAGGTGGCAACAGGGAGCAGCTGCTTAATGAGCGCAGCGCTTCCTTCTGCGGTGGTGGAAATGTTTTGGAACCGGATAGAAGAGGTAGCTGTGCAATGTTGCGGTTGTCCTAAATGCCACTGAATTGTTCATCTTTAAATGGTTACTTTTGTGTTATGTGAACTTCATCTCAATTATTTTTTAAAACAAAGGCATTTGACTGTTCAACCACAGGGCCCCCAACCTTTCGGCAGCAGGAGGTGGGCTGGAGAAGCTGCACAGCCCCCTCTAAGGGCATGTTCCCCGTTCCCAGTCCTGCACCACAGACAGCTGCCCAGCGGGAGGGGCCTGAAGGGCTCTCTGAGCACAGCCAGGGGTCCCACAGAACAACAGGCAGGGAGGCTCCCCAGAGAGGAACCTGAAGACTTTGGGGAAGGGGCTCCCCCTGTGTGCTCAAAAGGTGTATTGCTGGACAGGGGGACCCTGTGTGCCTTTTGCTGCCCTCGCAGAATGGTATTGCTGTTGCCATGACCCCATCCCTGTTCTACTGCAAGGCGCAGGACTGTGCGGGGCAGCTAATTTATCTTACTGTTTTATCATCTGTTTATAGGCCTCTGGGTCAGGAAAGGCCACATCAGACTCTACTGAGACACTGCCATGCACTGCCTGAAGATTCCAGAACATTCTACCAAACACAGCTCCATTTATGGCCACAGCAATGACTGTTGGTTGCCTAACCCCACATCGACTCTCCCTTCTGCCCCTAATAAGCCACTTATTTTCAGCTGGACACAAAATAATTCTTTCTAGAACAATTGCACGTGTGTTACTGCACTTGCAGCTGGGGTGGCCACCTCCTGGCGAAAGCGGGGTGATGAAGTGGAAGTTCCATGAGTTAGCAAGAATGGGCAGCCACCAGGTAACCCTAGACAGCCTACCTATGGATTTCTTTTGCATGGCAGAATAAAAGATTTTGCATTTGAGTCTTTGTTATCATTATTATAGGTTTCTGTTACATGCGACCAACCCTAAACGTAGCTGACACAGTGGGCTCCATGATTCCCAACTCTGCAGCGCAGCCTTAATCCCACCATGATTTGGGATTTGGTGAAACTCCTCGTTCTTTTAGACCTTTCAAAAATTGACCAGGGCACCAGGAGTTTCCCACAGAACAACCTCACGTTTTCATATTAGAAAATTGCAATGAGGAATTTGCCAATTTCAGGCAAGACAATTATCCCTGAGCCAGCAGGCCACCTCCCTGGCCACTGGAGCTTCTAGACAGGCCTACAAAGCAGTGAAGGAAGACAGCACTGATCACCACATCCTTCTGTACAATATGTGCTTGAAAAGCAATCACAAAGTACCTTAATTTTACCCAGGGTATTTCTTAGTATGTCCCAAAGAAGAAATTCATTTCTGATGCAGTTTGTGGAGTTTTTGTTTTTCTTTTCGTATTGTTTTTGCTTTGCTCTCATTTCCTAGGCAATTTCATCCACTATTCAGTGCACACTAGCTCCCACTGGTTCTGTTTAACACTTACCTTGTGAAACGTGAGAAGATACCTATTAAGCAAGATAGCAGCTGCTGGTTAGAGTAACAGGTATTTCTTTTATCAGATGTTCTTAAAGTTAGGGGGAAAGTATTAAAAGCTGCAAACCATGCATATTTTAATATAAAGTTTATTTTTGCATGATTAGAAAAGTTATAAATGCTGCCTGGGGATAACCTAGACAATACTGAAGAGTAGAGCATATTAATCCCACCTTCAAAGGCCAAGCACGATTAGTATTTTGCAATATTTCCTTCGCTGGCTTCTCCTTCTCACTCTCTGTTTACATAGTTGTATTCACACTGTATACATAACTTTGCACCCCACTTTATTTCACATAACATTATAACCTAAGCATTTTCCCACATTATTAAAAGCCCCTAGTACTCAGAGCCCCGGCCTATTTTCATGACGAAGCCTAGATGGTTCTCAATGGGCATCTTAGTCACACGAAGACAAGTTATAAGGGCCTCAAGGACGGTCGCTCCGAAGCAGTAGGCTGCTCTTCCTCGTCTACCGAACAGGAACGAGAACTACGACAGTCACCGAGGGGAAGGACTGCCTGCCCGTGACCAGGGGCCAGCTTGCGGCCCGCTGAGGGCCCTACTCATTTAGTTCTTTCTCACAGAAACACACGCTGGCTTTGAACCGAGAGGGCAGGCTATTGCCACAAAAGCTCAAGGGGGATAAAAAAATTTCAGACACAAAAAGAAAAAGTAACAGATGTCGGTGGTTGTGCAGCGAGATAGCGAGACTGCTCATTTTAATTCCAGAAGAGAAAAGAGCCGTCCTGACTCACAGACAGGACGAAGTCTGCCCAGAAATCTTCACCCCTGCTTTGGACGCCCGGCGAGCACACTCGAGGCTGCGGAAGTCTGCAGACGGGGACGAGGAGAGAGACCGGCACAGCCCGCGAAGCTGCCCTGGGCCCTGCCCCAGAGTGGATGGGGGCGATTTGGCTTCTCTGAAGCAAAACGTCTTTCCTGCAGAAATACGGAGACATGAGGGCAGGGCTGTGCCTATCTGTTCACTTCTGTGTCGCCAGCATCTAGGACGTGCCTGGCACATATTGCAGTATCCAGTGTGGTTTACTGAATAAAGACCCTTTTTGCAAGCTCCCTTGAATGTTGACAATCAGAACTGAATTTGAGTTCACAGGCACCTTCTTATGAAGCAGCAAATGTCTCCGGGCTTAGCAGTCACTCTTTCTGGGTGTGGCTCAGCTTCCTCAGCGGGCCGCTTGTTCACTGCCCTGCTCCCCAGGGTACGGTGGGCCTGGTGTCAGCAAAAGAAGGACGGGGACAGGGACAGAGGGATACTACGCTGAGGGACAGAGGTGCAAGCGATCACGATAAACTTCCCTATTTCAAAATCTGGCTTCAACACATCCATCTTCTGATCTCTTCTCCTTTCCTGTTTCTTAGTCTTTCATCTCTTCCTGGTTCCCACGACCCAGAACTCAGGTTAGTCCTGGTAATGCTAAAGGCCAGCATGTTAAGGGTTAAATACATCTTCAGTGAGCATTCTTGCACATAGTTTATATCATTTTATTTCTGAAAAAAATGCAGCGTCAGTTTTGACCTTAGAAGAATATTTTGGACCATATCTCTGCTCACAAGTTGGGTGTCCTTTGTCTCTAGAGTTGTATGGGTGTCTGGACCAATTCAGAGTTATTCTGGAATCTCCCCTATCCTGGAAACAGGGTGGCCAAGGGGTCTGTCTGCAGCAGGAGGGTGTTCTCCCTAACATAGGAGAAATAGACACTATGCAGTGACACACACAGGTAAGCACATCCTCAAAAGTTGGGAAACTGCAGCCAAACTCTAAAATAGAGACTGAATCACCATCATCATCACCACTGTCATCGTCTCACTATTATGTATGTGGTTAATATGTGTTAGGCTATTACTATGTGCCTGGCACTATGCTAAGCAACATGCATCTTCTCATGTAATCCTCTGACAGGCACTTTATAAATGAGGAAACTGAGTTCCCGAGATGTCCAGCAGCTCACCCAAGAGGACAGAAGTGGCAAGGCAGGGACTCACATCCACGTAGTCTTTCTCCAAGACCTGGACTCCTAACCACTCACTGTGGTAGGGAAGACAGAAGTGAAGCAGAGGGGACCCCAGGACTCTGACTTTAATGGAAAGTGACTGTATCTCTAGCCCCTGGCAGCAAAGCAGGGTGGGATTGGGTCTCTCAGAGCTGCCTTGATGCCAGCCTCTCTGATCACTGCAGTGGCTCCAGGCAGTGCCATGCACACTCCACACACTCAGAAGGTAGCGGTTGAGTGGGCATGTGGATGAGCTGGTTCTCAAGTACATTTCACCCTGTGAACTTGTCCAAGTGGTTTTCAAATATTTGAACTAGGCTTCGTGACCTGTACCTAGAAGGTTGCACTGTGATTTCTGTTTCTCATTCACAGCTGTAAGACCCTAACACTGGCTTCCCTGTTGCCTTGAGAGCAGACAGGGGTGGGGAAGGGGGTTGTTGAATCTTCCCCACTCAGTCACACAAACTCATAAAAGACAAGGACAACCATTAATAAAGACATTACTGGCTTGAAGGGTACAAAGGTGGCTTGAGGAGCAGGCACAGTGGTATAGAAGAAGGGCAGTCGGGTCTCTCTGTAGCTGTGAAAGGTGGAAAGATGCTGGAGGCAGTGGTCACTTGGGGGCAGTGGTGCATGATTACATTTTCCGTCTCCAGAGCAGCTAGAGATAGCCATGGAATTGTGAATTGCGCTTGTTGAGTGGTACTTTCTGGAATGAAGGGGACAGTCAGTGGGCTAGCGCCCACCTTACCTTCTCCTCCTAGTCTTCATTTGTTCTCCTGCTACTTGGAATGCAGACATGATGGCAGGAGTTCCAGCAGCTATCTTGGGGCTATCAGTGAAAGGCTATAAAAACTACAGTGCCCTTGATCTTTGAGCCAAGACCAGCAACTATCTGCCTCCAGTTTTGTTATTAGGAAAACAAACCTTATCATTTAAACCACTCAGGTTACTGGAAGTTGAACCTGATTCCTAACTGACATGCCCTCTGTGGTAGGCAGCCTCTGAGACAGCCCCCAAGTTTCCCACCTGCTGGTAGTCACACTCTTGTGGAAATCCTTTCCCTTGAGTCTGAATTGGATTTACTGACTTGCTTATAACAAAGAATATGGCCGAAGTGATGGAATGTCACTTCTGAGATTAAGTAATGAAATGACTGAAGCCTCTGTCCTGAGTGCTCTCACGTTCTTTTGGATTGTTTACCCAGGGGGATGCAGGTTATAAGGCAGCCCTATGGAGAGGCCCACATGGTGAGTGACCATGGCCTGCTGAAAAGTTTTGAAGCAGGCCCCACGTCAGTTGAGCCTTCAGATGAAACTGCAGCCCTGGTCAACAGGTTGACTGCAACCTCATGAGAGGGCTTGAGCCATAAACATCTAGCTAAGTCATGTCCAGATTCTTGACCTACAGAAACTGTGATAATACATGTTCATTATTTTAAGCCTATTTTAGATAAATAATATATCTTCCACCCAACAATTTACTTTGATTAATATTCAACTTAGTGTCTATTTTCCAAGTCTTCTATTGCACATCTTAACTTGCACCATCCTCATTGAAATATCGGCTCCTGAATACAATTCTTGCACATAGCAGATGCTCAGTTGATGAACAGATAAATGAACGGATGGATGGAAGAATGAATGAATGCATGACAGAGTCTGTGTCCTGCTCAGCTGTTCTTCAGCACCTGTAGCCTCAGTAAGAGTTGAACAAACCAAATGGGTAAACACGAGGGTGAAATGACAAAAGTGCATCATATCGGCCAACTATGATTAGAGCATCAGTAATTTTACTTGGGTTGGCACTTTTAGCCCCAGTTTTGTGATTTACTGGAGGCAAATTCCTCTTGGGAGGCCTTATTAAGTTAGAAGAGTATTTAATAGCACTCAACATTTATCTTTGAGTGTAAAAGTAAACAAAAGTTTTATTTATTACTGTGCTCAACTAAACAACACATTAATATGATGTGTTAAGGCCGGAAGCTACGAGTCAAATGAACAGACTGACATTAAAAGGGAAAACTCTCCAAATTCCCTGATAATTTATGAACTAGAGCAGAAGTAAGAGCTGATTAATCAGCTTGAAGGCTGGTGGGAACAATGACCGCAGCTGTTTGAGAGGCAGTGAAGGATCGTTCTTCACTGTCAAAGGCAGACAGGGCTTTTATTTCAGTCCATCCAGTTTTTCATTTCATTATCCAAGACATTTAAATGGTAGCCCAAGGCAAACCATAAAGCCCATATTGTGCTTTAATCTAAAGCAGGTCTATTTAAAAGCTTTGTGCCCACACGTGATTGTTTGCTGAATTCTAGTTTTATATGAGAGGGCTGGGGGGGAAAGAATTTTGCAAAATAAAGAGAGATAGAAAGTATGTTGGCTGGAGCGGGTGGCCATGGCAGGGGAGAGGATGGGCAAGAAGAGGGTAAATGGCCGGGGGCGGGAGGTGGCCAGGGGACAGCCTAAGCTTGACCGCCGCCCCCCCTCCGCAGGAGAGCAGGAAGGACACACTGAATGAGTGTGGCCAGGATTGGCTGCACTGCATGCGGTGGGGTCAAAATTCCCTCAAAAGTTATTTACATTATAAGGACAATGTTTTTTAATCTATTCTCTAAATTCAGTTTTAAATTCAGAGAACAATCTGTCTGGGTTGTTTATACGATTTGCTTCAATGCATTAAGTAGATGAGTGGTTGCCACTGGGTCTTGCAGAGAGATCAGAGGGGATTCTCCCCACCAAGGAGCCCAGGAGGCTATCTGGTCTTTACTTTGGTGGCAGTTTGATGCCCTCCATCCTCAGAGTGCCGCCCCCATCCCTCCATGCCGCGTCCCCCAGCTCTCTCGGGACAGGCCGTTATAGGTCTGCATAACAGGGCTCCCTGGATACTGCTACTGGCCTCAGAGGAGAAGGCAGTTCACAAAATTACTCAAGGAAAGAGTTAGCATTAGAAAACAAACAAACAAAAAAAAAAAACCTCTTACATTGTCCTTCTTGTGGAAGGCCAAATGCTCTGGAAGGCCAGGCTTACTCCAGCGAGACGAGCAGCAACATTGCTCTACCAGCTCCTTACTGGCACACACTGCAAAGGAATTCTTCAATCACATGTGCTGCTTAGTTCTAGGACATGAGCACAGTCTCACCATGGTACATTTCCATCCCTGTTGCTTTGGATCCATCAGTGGAAAGGACCCACCAGCTGAAAGGACCGTCCCTTTCCTTGGGCTGTTGCTACAACTTCATGTGAGCCAGCAAAAGGAAAAATTCCCACACTCACCATGCACCAGGATTCTTCCATCGGAGAAGCCAAATGCCTCCCTCAAAAGACACTCATCAGTTCTCACAGTTTCCCCAGGCCAAAGTGCTGTGCCTAGAACAATGGCCAGTCCCCGTAGTCAGGGAGAGGCCATGGAAAGCCCATGTGAGATCCAGCTAGAAAAGTATGCAGTTAAAAAAAGGAGAAAAACCAGGTCACATCCTTAGTCTTCAAAGAAGAATATCAAACCGTGAGCAGGCTCCATGGTTGCCCCAGAACTCAAACTTCACTTCATTCATCAGAACATCAGTGAAGTCAGTGACTGAGACCTGGCAGGTCCTGGTGCCAGGTCTCAGGTTCTTATAAATTTCAGTGTCAGAACATTATCCACCCAGGTCCTTTCCCAGATCTGGAATATTTGAGATCAAATGTACTCAACAAAGAGGCTTCCAAATGTGACATCTCCAGATAAATGAGCTGAAATCCAGAGCTGTGCAAAAATACATAAAAGTATGATTCCCTGAAAGTACCTGGGAATGTGGTAGTCACTAACTTAGCACAATGTTTGCTAAGCACATTAATTTGAAATAGTCAAATCCCAATCCTGGTCAAAAGCCGGGGGATAATGAGTTTTGTTGCTAAGAGGAGGTGAGTGAAGGTAGTCCAGCCCCTTGCTGGTGTCCGGGGGAAGCCACCGTCCTCCAGCCTTTTATTTTTAAGGAATAAATAATTTATTTCTGAGAAAATTTGAACTTCTGTTTTGCTAAATTGTTTTTTTAAAATCGTTACCTATTAATGACTTCTTTAAGCTGCTATGCAAGCAATCTCCTCTTCAGTAATGCTTGCTTCTCCTCTGCTGTCATTTCTGGTTTCTCCGTCATTTCCTCTACCTCCCCAGGGGTTTTCCTTTCTGCTCCATATTTCATATCTACTTAGTCCTTATGTCCTTTCTCAGGGACATCAACTCCTCTCCCTTCTGTCCGAGGTAGTGTTCTCGTGGCCGAAGCTCATCTGTTCCCAGTGCTGATCAGTCTGCTACTGGGCCTTCAGTGCCCACGTGTTCTGAGCCAGGAATCTGCAGGCCTTTTCGTGGGAAGGAGGAAGACTCAAGCCACATTTCCACCTTTCTTGCCAAGGGTTGTCCTGACTGATTAGCAAATGCACTTTAACTTCTGAGGATGGGTGTGCAAGATGTTCACCAACCCCTTGGGAATTACTTGTTTTTTCAGCTTCTCTGCTGTGACCTGTGAGCTCTTCTGTTTTAGTTGGGTGTCTTTTCTCAAAGGGTCAAGGAGCCTCATTCCTGCATACAGGTCCCCACCTGTTCTTCAAAACATCAGTCCATTCCCATTTCTTCCCCTAACGTTTCTGTAACTTAGCATTTCATGTGCTCCAGAGGCAGAAATCCTTCCGCGAACACCACTCCTCCTCTGCCACCAGCACCTTCTCCAAGGCTGCTTCAGTCTGCGTTCATGGTGCAGGCACCTTGGAGAATGACTGCAATCTAGAAAATGACATGCCCCCCACCATCACCATCCACAGGCTTGTGTCCCCATCCACTCTGTTTCTGCTGGTCTCCCTGCACCCCTGGGACCAGAGCTGGCAGATCAGGGGACTGTTCCATCTGTCCTCCTTCCCAGGATCCACTTTGCGAGGCTCTCTTTGGCTTTATGAGATACTCTTACATCCTCCCATAAATTCTCTCTCTCTCTCTCTCTCTCTCTCTCTGTCTTTCTCTCTCTTCCTTATGTGACCTCAAGTTTTCTGAGTTTTCTTTTTCCTGCTACCAAAAAGTCCCAACAAATACAAAATTTGACACCCCTCCTTTTGCAACCTAAACTACCCAGCACACAAAATCACAGCATTTTATGTAATTTTTACAACTTCACTGAACTGTACTGAATGAAGAAGTGAAATATTTCCCAGGACTGCAGTGTGTGATCACTGTTAACCCCAGGAACATTATAATGATGACTTACCATCTCAGAATCTCTCTCACTTGGGGAGTATAAATTTGTGTTTCTATAGCTAAAAGCTACCTTGAGAATACAGGGATAAGAGCAAACCCATTAGTTTTATGCTAGCAGCTAAACTAGAAGCAGAAAGTCCATCAAACATGACACAGCTGATGGTGGGGGCACCGATTCCTATCCTGTTGTCAATATTCCGTATGGTCCTAAGCGAATCATTCCTCCCATCCGGCCCTCTGTCATGGGATAAATGCATTCAGTAGGACAATAGTTAGTTATCGCTGGCTTGGAATGTGCTGGATACCATAGGGGTGAGAAGGAGGGAGGTAGATCACAGAGGACCCACTGTAATTGCAAATGCATGTGAAATCTGATGGGCGACGCTGCCGCGTCTAATATTAATGCAGCACAAACAGAGGGGCACTTCTTCCTGCCGAGACCCCTGCCAAGGACAGGGTTTCCATATCCTTTCGGTATTTCAAATCCAGAAGCAGAGCCTGCACTAGATGCAGATTCCGTTCATGTCATCTTAACATCTCTCATGTCCCGTCCCGCGGGACATACAGCGTGGGGGTAAGGGGAGGACTACCTGCCGGTGAAGAGAAGAAAAGAGAGAGAGACGGGGAGAGACGGGACAAGAGACACACAAAATGGAGGCAAGACAAAGTTCTGATCAAGCCTCAGCGTTTATTGTCGGGTGCTTGCTTATATACCCTGGGAAGGGGGAAGGGTAAGTTTAGGGGCTGTGGCATTCGCTGATTGGTGGTAGACGGGTGACGTGAGGGAG